>CM024522.1:20783897-21084247 GCA_014182375.1 Eucalyptus virginea | reverse complement strand
AATTAAAGAAACGCATTTCTATTTTCGAAATAAAATTTTATAAAGCTACCAAATATCTTGAACGTCAAAGACTCATCGTAAAAAATATTTTTTTAAGTAGAAATTATTCTCATAAACAAAATAATTACCAAACATGTCCCAAACACCTTTGAATGTAAAGAAATTTTGTTAAGGGAATATAATAAGAAAAAATATTTCTGAACATAAATTGTTCTTTGAGAACAAAATAATTATTAAACGTGTCTTTAATCTCATTTTTTCCTGAACAAGTAGGCATATGGACATTTCTCATCTTCTATGATTTGTTCATACTAATGCTCGTGCGATCCACGCCTCGCTTACCTACGAGTATTTGTTCATCCGTCTTGATTCTTGATTTAATTCCTAATCTTGCCCAGAATCAGTACTAAATGCTTAGTGATCGTCGCTGAATCACCAAAATGTTGAAGAGCCCGACTTCTCTGACAAAGTGAATGGGGTGACATTGGTCAAAGGTCATTTTGGAAAAGGGAAAGTGACTTCCTTAGAAAGCAACCATCACGATCATCATCGAGAAATGCATATCTAGCTAGAGATAAGGAAAAGATATATTCTATGAAGTCGGCGCACGACGCTTTCACATGCTTGACTGTGTAGTCTTCTTTCTTCCTGCACAAGCAGGCATATGAACGTTCCTTGTTTTTTAATAATAAAACTTATAAATAAATTTATGTACTTTTCATTTTATATATATATATATCAAAATGAGTGGCACCACCGTATACAGTGTGACAATCAAAGCATGTCCATAAAAATCTCCTTTCTCAAACACAAGCATGTGGAAGTTTCCAAGCAAGACACAATTCTCCCTCTCTGTCATCCAAATTGTGTGGCTAAGGAATTGTCCATTCTCCACCCTACCAGTACAGTCAGCTAACCATTTCCCTATTGAAATATATAGAAATTTTACATTTGTCTCTTTTCTGCACTATTTAAACTTTTCTCTAATTTGACGGCAAAAATATAATAGAAGTGTCAAAACTTGGCACAAACACTTAAGTTCTAAAAGTTATAAAAGGTACATATAAGTGTCATCTCTTTAAAAAAAATTGAGACATCTGAGTGCTAAATCAGACGAATATTTCTAGAAATCCTATTTGGTATTTTTTTTAATAATATAATTCGTCTACATGGCTCGATGAAGATCTAAGTCAGCAAAGAAGAGACAAAACGACATGCAAAGAAGAGTCACTCTTTAAATCTTAATAGAAATATTAATTAAATCAAATTTAAAACGTTTTTTTAAAGGAGGAGATTGTAGAATGGCGGGGGCTTGCACAGCCCTCACCCAAGCCTTCTGCAACTTCTTCTTCTTCCTTCTTTTAAAAAAAAATATATATATATATATATATATATATATATATATATATAATTTAGCTGTAAATTTAATTTAATTATTATTTATATTAAAATTTAAATCCGAAGCAAAACGACAACGTTTTCAACTTATCTAGCCATGTTACTATGCAAAACGTTGCATTTGTCTTGCTAAAAAAAAAATGCCATCTCAACATTTTGACCGAATTTTCTTGCCGTTGACATTTAACCGTTTATTTTGCTCTGATTTTGATATTTAAGTGTACACTTCCTAATTTTTGACACGTAAGTATCCCTTATACCAAGTTTTGGTACTCTTTGTGTGCGACTCTCCTCATTTGAACCTATCCTTCCAAATTCCGCTTCACTTAATATCAAATATAAAACAAAAATATAGCAACTTCTTCAGTATTCATCCTTCCTCCGATGAAACCGCTCAATTTCCTTCTTTAGCATGTGTTCCACCTTCTTTTTAGCTTCTCTCCACCACTTCCATCTCTTTTCTCGCTTTCCCCTTTTCGCCTTCAATTGTGCTTCTTTCTCGGCTTTCTTTTTCGCTGCTTCAAGCTCTTGTATCAAGTTCCTCGAGCGTTTCACCGATTTTGTTCTCATAACGAAATATTTTTTACCAAACGATATTTTCGGCTTTTATTTAAAGGAGACACAGGTCTGCTCAATTTTGGACAGAGGATATCAAATATGATAATATAAAATCTCCAATTACCCAAAAAAAAAAAAAAAACTATACAACTTGATGGCTAAACCTCAAATCTTTAAATCAAACTTAAATTGTGCCGGAATTTAATCAATAACACCGTTTAGACGTGTACTAGCACAATGCCAGAAATTAATAAAAAAACAATATACTTGGGTAGAGGACATAATGCCAAAATTCAATCAACGACAATGGACAAAAAGTATGACACTAGAATCTAATTGACGATCCCGCACCAAGATAAATATACTTGCTGGAATCCAATCAATGACGGGAATCTAAAAGTTACAACCAGATAAACAAAAATGTGATAATGTAAAGATAAAGTAAAGACATTCAATATGTTGTTTGGGGTGCTCTGATGCTCATCCAAGGTATTTATAGAGAAATTTGGTAACCGCTTAGCAACTGTTCACCTCTTAGTAACCGCATCTATCTTTAGGCATGGTCCTTATGTAACCAACTCGCCCATTTCCTGTATAACTGCTTTGATCGTGTCTGAATACTTCCTAGTTTGTCAACGTTAATCTAATGACTAGGTATTAACCGTTTTCTCAATTGCATGCTCCCTTGGCACCTCTTGAAATATTATGAAGACCCTAATCAAAGGTTTACCGCCAACATTATTTGGGCAGCCATTTTGATCTTCGCCACATATTCTCTCAATTGGACATGTGGGAATCCCTTATTTCACCATCAATCACTAAGTTCTATTACAGAAAGTAAGCGATCGAATAATAATATAGATAGAAGAAGAAAATATACATGTCAAATACGAGATTTACGATGTTCGATCGTAGAGACCTACGTTTATGAGGAGAGTAGCAACGAATTCACTATAGATCAAGCGATATAATGGAAATTACACACTCAAATCACTCAAATATTCATGGTGTTTCCTAAGCTCAAATTACACCCAATAATGCACATAGTGTTTAATCCCAAAACCCCTCGTGAAATAGTATCTCAATCTCACAAAAAAATTCACAAATCTTTCTACAAGATTTCACGATTACAAATACTAATCTTTCTTGAATGTCATTGCATGAATGAAATCAACGAAGAAACCCACGGCCAAGCAATCGACATCAAAACGGGGCTTCAAGATTGCATGAATCAAGAACGCCATGCATTCTTCTCCACGCATTGCCAAATATATATAGTGAACTCGATGACTTTCAAATTCTTGAAAGCGACTCCTACGTGGCTTAGAATAAAAAACAAATCTCCCAAACCGACTTCCGCAAGAAAAGATTTCGTTATCTTTAATTTATTGTTATCCCTTCACGAAACCGAGTCCAACGTGAAAAGGAAATCCACGGTCAACTCTCCTCAACTTTATTTTCCTTGCTGACTTCAATGTAGAAACCAACTCGTGCATATATAATTTGTCTCTTTCTTCGCCGACTGCAGCTCGTAAAGGAAATGAATTACGTTCAAGATCACAACATCAATACGGATGAGATTTCCGTATTATGCAAGATCCAATCTTGAACTTTGATCTACCGAGTTAATGTGCAAATAAACTTGGGTCGGGTTCAATCAATAGACTTAAACTCATTCATAGGCTTGTCAATGACTAGTCATATATCAACACCCTTAAAGTGCATAATTGCATTGTATTTCTTACCCATGTGGCTAGTGCATGATGGTACAATCCTCAACTTTCTGTTCGTGCGATCGGCACGTGATAGTACAGCCCACATTGGGTGCCGACTCAATCTTTTAGGGCGCGTTTGGTAACATTTCTGTTCAAAAATTGTTCCAGGGAATAGAAATACAAAAAAGTGTTTCTATTCCGGGGAACAATTTTTGATCAGAAAGATGTGTTTGGTAAATTTATTCGGAAATAAAAAATGAATAGAAACACGTTTGATAAATTTTATTCTTTTTTGTTTCTTTTAATTTTTTAATATTTTTATTTTATTTTTCATTTTTCCTTTCTTTTTTATTTTTTTTCTTTTTTCCGGTCACCGGCCTCCGCGACCAGCCGACGGGCCCGGCAACCTCTCCCGGCCACGGCGAGGCTCGCCTTGGTCGGGCGAGCTCGAGCTCGCCCATGGCGAGGCTCGGCCTCGCCGGATTTGGGCGAGCCCAAGCTCGCCCGGCCAAGGCGAGGCTCGGCCTCACCGGCGTGGGTGAGGGCTCGGCCTCGCCGGGGGCCGGCGACGCTCGGCGAGGTCGCCGACCCTCGACGGCGTCGCCGGCCCTCGACGGCCGGCCGCCGGCCATGGCCGAGGCCGGCGACCGCCAAAGAAAAAAAAAGAAGAAAAGAAGAAGAAGTGTTTCTTCAAAATCGTTTCCAACAAGAAACAATTTTTTTATTTCTCATTGCTTTTTGTGTTCCGGAAACAAAAAAAAAAAAGAATGCAAAATCGCAACAAACGCGTTACACATTTTTTTGTTAAGAACGAAAAAAATAAAAAATCTGTTTCAGGAACAGATTTGAGGAACAAAAACATGCATGCCCTTACTCACCCGACCGACACATGATAGTACGGTCAACTCTGGGTATCAACATCAAGCAAGCCTCCCATATCTCCGTTGTCAGACTTTGGCATCAATTTTTCTCTGGCACCGGCAGGAGTCATGCTAGTCTCACTGAACAGCTGGCTAATTGTTCCAAACAGTGGACGGTGCTCCCGTTCGAGGACCACGTGATCTTCACGCCCTTGTATTCGTCAGTGACCTTCTCGTAGCCGTCCATGCTCCGGATGAGGGACCGGCTGTCTTTGACGGAATCTGCTTTGAGCCTCTTGGCCCAAGAAGCGGCGTTCTCAGCGATGTAGTTTTGACTAGCAGCGGAGGCCTCGCTGCGCTTCACATGCTTTGCATGCGAAATCGGGGAACGAGATCTCGACGTAGGGATTGAAGAAGCTTGCCCACTTGTGGAAGTGTCATTCCAAGAGACAACATAAGAACAACATGGCCAAATTTAATGTTCAGGTTCTGGAATCAACTTTATGTATATTTTTACTCATGCTGGAGTACAAATCAACTAGAGCATCCACGATAACGGCATCTCAAATCAGAGTAAATTGAGTTCTACACTAGTAATGAAGCAATATCAATTCTCCGTGACCTTCTCCACAAACTATTACTATAATATTCTTTGAAGAACAACTTTCGCATCAATTCTCAATTTAGGATCATACTATCATATCTCTGATATACGTGAAGCTCTCATCCCAGAATGCTTTGCGGCTTGTCCCACGATCCTTCAATTCCAAGAAATCGAGTTTGCAAACTCGAAGAAGAGATGACAATATTGACTAGAAATTGTGCTCTGGAATTGAGGAACAGATAGCGGAACTGAGCTGAATTGGGATATGGTTGGGTTAGAATTGTCACTTGATGAGGCATGTATGATGCACACTTCCTAGCTTTTTTTTTTTTTTTTTCGGTAAAGGCACACTTCCTAGCTTTCCGTGCGCACCAACTCTAAGAAACAACTGGAAGATTTCCTTCCCTGCTTTTTCCCAAAAAGAAAGATAAAGACAGTTCGATTCACACTCTCCTACTGGTATCAATCCAGAAGGATAAGCTTTTGTTATGGCACGGCCAATATTAAATTAATCTAATGGTATCCTTCTTTTTAATATTATCCTCGTCCTCGTGCGGGATGAGATGCTCAGCTAAAGCATGAATATGCATCAGCGCGTAATCCAGGTCAAGTTTGGTCGGTAAGCCACCTCCCATAACTTAACGTTTAAGTCAATCTAGTCCTACTGTGTCCATATGCAGAATTCAATCTAGTTTAATTGGTTTTGGCCCCATTGCTTGTTTATTTTTTATTTTAGTATACCCATATTTTTGTTTCTATTCTCGGAACGAAAATGATCACAATTATGAAAAAAAAAAATGTCATGCAAATAGAGTTCAACCACGAGATATAGAGCAATCTAATTGAGATCTACTCAATATTTAAGTACACATGTTAGAATAAGATATTTAAGTTTAACTCAAAAGTTAAAATAGATAAGTCAAAATTTGGGTTTTTTTCTTTGATGTCACCATCATAATATGTTTTCTCTTTGTATTCCACAGTTATAATTTCTTCTTCTTCTTCTTCTTCTTCTTTCTTTTTCCAACCAAAATGGAATCTTTTGAGTTTGCATAGGGGATTATGCAATATGAGTTATTGATGATCTCAAAGGGTTTTCATTAGTAGTTTTTTTTTCCCCTCCAGATGATTAATAGTCAACTATGAATTTGGACAGCCAGCTTCCATGAAACGTTATGCACATAATCCGTATAAGCAAGTTCCTATTTCTTACTAAGGGATGCACTAAATTTCAAACTTACAAAAATGGAGGAAAGAATACATCAACTCCTAGATATTTCCTTAGTTTTGCCGATCTTTCATGTCGCGGATCATTAACAAAATACGAGGCAGAAGAAAAATACATATTATTCCATATTTCCACTCCCAGTTATCAACGACTATTCTAAAAAATACGAGAATCGCTAATTCTTACACAAAATCGCCAAACTCAAGATTTTTTTTTTTTTTTTTCGAATTTACCAACTCTTACATGAAGCTATCAACTGATAGTTGACTTAGTTACCAATGTTTATCAGATTGTTTCAAAGCTACCGATTGTTACAATAATTTACTAACATCTATGGCAACATACTGACCAGAAAATTTTTACCTATTACTATGTAAAACTATCAACTACTTTTTGAATCGGTTATCGGCGTTTATTTGATTGTTTCAAGACTATCAATTCGTTCAATAATTTACCGACATTAATTTGGAGAGCTCAACAATATTTTAGACTCTTTTTTACTATTACCAACTATATTGCAATAATTTATCAATAATTATATGTGAACTTTAAGTTACCAACTCTTATTTCAGTTATTTACCAATTTTTATTTGATTATTTCAAAAGTGAAAAATATTCCAGTAAATTGTAAACATTTGTACACAACTGTTTGGGTTCCAACTTACTTGAGTTGTAATCAAATATAAATTGGTAAGATGGCTAGAATAATAGTTATAATTTCTTTTATAAGAACTAGTAACGTTAACATGCTTACAGCATTCGCAAAAAAATAAAAATAAATAAAGGGCTGAAAATCTATTAAGACAGGAGGTGATTTCGAAACAATTTAATAAGCATTGCTAACTCAATCAAACAAGAATTACTAAAATCAAATCTAAATGGTAATTGAATCGTGAAGAGTAAGTAAATATTAAAAGTTAATACCGGTAACTTTCTATGAAAATTAGCAACTTTAATATGACGTTTTTATATAAATGTTGGTAAGATTTTGGAACGTATGGTAATTCTAAACCAATCAAATTAGAGTTAATAAATGCACTCACATGAGAGTCAGTAACTTTGTATAAAAGTTAATAACTTTAATACGTTGGTAAGCTAAACAAGTAAATATTGGTAATAAATAGAAATAACGGATAAGTTAAAACAGTAAAATAACTGTTGGTACTTCTACAAAACTATTAATAACATACTATCACGTATCAAGCTATATAATTGTTGGTACTTTCATAAAACCGTGGATCACTTACTATCATATTACAATACCAATCAAAATTTAGTTGTCGGCAAAGTTTTGAAACCTGTAGGTAGTTTGAGATATATGGAACCATCTGACCTTTCTGAGTCGCTTACTTTAGCTTCCCCTCCCACGGCTCACGGAAAAGAAATCCTTTTTTAGCAAAGGGCCAGAGAAACTTTCAGAGTTATAAATCAGGTATAGAACCAATGCAATGCTTGGTTACAATTTGGAATCCGTTATTATATGCTTGCTCTACTACAAATGCAACAAAAAGACCAAGAACATGAGGTCAAACCAAAATTTGGTCCGTGGACCATGTAGTTTGAGGAAATCGAAGGACTCGCGATTGTTTAGCCGAACTTCCGGCAGCAAAAAATTAGTAAATAAGTAAAAGAAGCAAAGAAAGTCTGTGATCTGCAATAGTCAAAAGGAGTGAACTAATTTCAAAGTAAATACAGGATAGAAAAGTTCATCTGGACTACGTAATGAAATATAAAACAACAACACAAAAACTAGAGCAGGTAATCCAATACAAAATTCATCTTTGGCAGATCAACTCGCTCAATTTTCCTTCTTTAGCAGATGTTCCACCTTCTTTTTTGTTTCTCTCCACCACTTCAATCTCTTCTCTTGCTTTTCCCTTTTTGCCTCCAGTCGTACTCGTTCTGCCGCTTTCTTCTTCGCTCCTTCGAGAGCTTGTATCAAGTTCCTCAAGCAAGCCTCCACATCTTTGTTGTTGGACTTAGGCATCAAGTTTTCCGCAACATCGGCAGGAGTCATATAGGTCTCGCTGAACAGCCGGCTAATTGTTTCAAACAATGGATGGTTTTCGACATTCAGATAATTTTTGGCGAGGACCTTGAATGCTTCGAAGCAACAATACGACATCTCGATGTGCTTATCCATCCTTCCTCTCCGTATAAGAGCAGGGTCGAGCTTGTTGACGTGATTGGTCGTAAATACTATGACTCTTTCCCCACCACAAGCAGACCAAATTCCATCAATGAAGTTAAGAAGACCAGACAAAGTGACCTTGCTACTCTTCTTATCTGTTCTGGTCATTTTCTTTAGAGGATCGTCGTCCTTGTCGTAATTCTGCTCCTCTGCCTTCTTCCTCTGGCCCGTGAGATTGAGAGAGCAATCGATGTCCTCGATCACAACGATAGACTTGTTTGAGGTCTCAATCAGAAGCCTCCTCAGTTCTGTGTTATCGTTAACCGCCGTGAGTAAGAGTTTTCCTAATGTTGACTAAATTAATTGATATTGTAATTTATTTTTTCTTACGGTTACCATAAAACAGGGTTGGTCTAAAGTGAGATAGAAGGTTTCTTAATTAGTCTAATATGGGCTGACTAGTGTGGGCCGAATTGAGCCTGGCCCGTAATGAGGGGAACTGGCTGGAAACTCTATAAATAGTGCTCAAGTCTCTCCTCTAACCCTAATTCTCACCTATATTCTCACCTAAGGGGCATTTACCTAACGCTACACGTGAGGAGGCCGCCTCATTGAGCCAGTGATACGGAGGGCAATAGAGGAAAAGGACTTGCGCGTGAAACATTGTGTTTCCGCTTCCGCTTCAAGAACAGTGGATCCCCTTGATGGGTGGGTAATCCTTTTTTTGCTTCCGCTTTATGTTCGATGGATCCCAAAATAGGTGCGTTAATTTTTCTACTCAATTATATATGTTCTTGTTCTAGTTATGGAGATCTTGGGGTTGCACAATTTGCGTCCAACATGTGGTATCAGAGCAACCATAACCCTAGAACTTGGATGCATAAAGATTTTGCCCTAATTTGTATGGATTAGCCCTAATTAGTACGGATCTTGCCATAATTTATGATTTTCGAGATTTTTTGTTCAATAAAAATTAAATTAAATCACAAATTTGGATTGGGGGAGACGAGATGAGTAAGAGGGTCGGCGGTGCGTCCCCGGGGGATGCCGCACGTGCCCCCATGCGCGGCCACGCGCCGCCTAGGCGTCGAACATGCGCCGCGCGTGAGCTCCATGCGCCGCGCACTCAGGCGGCGCTTGTGGGCGTGTGGAGGCTCCGTTCGGCGCGTGGCTAGTGGCGTTGGATTCGTATGGTCCTCCTCTATCTTTTGGTGAATTTATTTTACATGTTTGATATTTTATGGATGTGAAAATACATACGGAACCCTAAATACGTGTATTTTTAGTGTATTTTTTGCGTTTTTTTCTTATATTTTCTGTGATTTTGGAAATATAAGTGTTGGGTTATAGGTATATTATCACATGAACATTATAATGGTGTGATTCATTAATAAAAATTAAACTTTATTGTGAACTAAAGCTGGCTTAATGAGATACAACCATTATGGGATAATATTTGAATATATCTTGAGCTGATGAGAAACAGTAAAGGTTATGAAACTTTTGTTGCTCAAGCATACTCCTTA
This sequence comes from Eucalyptus virginea, assembly GCA_014182375.1. Taxonomy (NCBI): domain Eukaryota; kingdom Viridiplantae; phylum Streptophyta; class Magnoliopsida; order Myrtales; family Myrtaceae; genus Eucalyptus; species Eucalyptus virginea. Next base: position 21,074,227 of record CM024522.1, on the reverse strand, counting down.
ACACGTTGGTAATCTTTGAATGATGGATGTCTTAAGAACTCGTGACCAAATTGATTGTACTGATTAACATATCTGCTGTATGTGGGTAATGCATGTCAATTAAGTTACTGCATACTGTACATGAACTTATCTGGTCACTTGTTAATGTCTATTAAGTTGAATATTTTCATGCTTAAGGAGTATGATAACATTTACGCGGAGCAATAGTATCTACTGTTAAATTTTAGATATTTGATTCTCTGGTTTGACTCAATTAATAGGCCACTGGTTGATTACAATGATAATTTGTTACTTAAAAAATTGGCTAATAAATCAGTTGTTGGCCTTGGACTCATGTTTTACCGTATGAAACTCATGAGCAATAGTTGATTAGTTATCAAGCTTGTCAATCTGGATTACCCTATATTGCTATTGATGTTAACTTGTGAGGGATCCTTTGGATCGGCATTCTTTTAATGTTGTTTTAGTAATTAGTAATCGGGGTGCACAAGATGCTTGTTTCTATGAGAATTTTCTTGTGTTACTGTGATCAATGATCTCATTGGAATCTGTCTTTCAGGTTCGCTATATATATATATATATATATATATATGTATAAATAAAGATTTTATTAATAAATAAAGCAATGTAATTAGCATGATATGTGATTTTGGTGATATGTTGCCCCCATCACTAAAGTTAAAATCACATGTATATGGTGTATGTGAGGAGTAAAGTTTATATCCCTAGTATGAGAGAATTTCAATGATTCAATTGAGTAATGACCACCAAAGTGGCACGCTTTATTGGGTTTGAGAAATTTCGGTCTCGTATGATGATTGGATGTTTCCTGGTCTAATGCGTGGTTATACTCCCAAAGGAGGTGATTGTGTATTAGTTCATGGAGGGATACATGATAGTGTGGTGGAGGAGTGACTGATTCTAGTGATTCATATGCCCAAAGGTGATGAATTCACGAAGAATTGGAATATATTCTCATAACCGCTATCATGTGGGGAGTGTACAACTGCATGTCATGTATTCTGCTCAAAGGTGATTATATGATTATGCGTGTAACTCTCTGGATTTGTACTTGTACGTCAAGTTACACGGTACTCACATGATGCTAATTATATATATTGCTTGGTTTTCAGTCACCTTTTCTATAATTAATAATTTCATTATTATTGATGTGTTTACTGCTTCAAATTTTCAGTTGTGGACATATAATTTGTTGCTTGAGAAAAGAGCAATTGAATTTGCTTACTGCCCATGAAGCGTTCCATTCCGGAACACTTGAAAAGAGGTTTGCCTGCGAATTGCATTGCTATAAGATGATGGAAGCCTTAATTGCTTGAAATTATGTCTTGTCTGATATTGAAATTAGGACATATCTGCAAAGATTGTGTTTATGTCCTAATGATATATACATCTTATATATGATTAAAAGGTTGTTTCCGAAAGTTTTCTATTTACGGAAAATGACCGAGACAAAGAATAAAACAATTACAATTAGTCTTAAAAGGTTGTCAGGCTTAACAGTGGATGTGAGTATTTTGGCAAGTATGACAATGCGAAATAGCTTAAATGGTCATTTGTCAAATACTTGGTAGATTCTGGGGTGGTAATTTAATTACTATACCTGAAAATTCTGACAAAAAGATTTGGCCGAAATGCATAAATGCACCATGTTAAGCATGGTGATGAGTATGATTAGTAAGACTAATTTATCTGATTTTTTGTGGGCTAATATTATGAAAGCAACTTTTCACATACAAAATGTGTCTCTTATCAAAGTTGTTTCATAAACTTCTTTTGACTTATGAACTGGATGTAAATTACTTAACTCTTATTAAAATTAAGAAGTGGTTATCTAATTCAATATTAAGTATGTTACAATTTAGATCCACTCGGAATTATTTTGTATATTATCTAGATTGTTAAAGGGGTATTGGTTTTATGACCCTAAAGAAGGTACAAGAATTATGGAATTACATACTTTAAAGTTTCTAAAGATTGACGTAATTGTAGAGGATAGCTGCTCTCAGACAATTAAAGATAATAGTATGATGGAGGTTACTATGTTTTTGTCTTTACCTATACAGATAATTATGGAATCTCCTGTACCATAGACTAAACTTGTTGAGGTTCAAGGTACTATTCTTGATATAGTTTATAATGAAATTTCTTAAACCTCTCAAGTGCAGAATGAAGTGGTTGCAGCTTTATTAAGGAGATTTGTTAGGGAAAGACGATTAGTTATATCATCATACTATATAGTTTATTTGTGAGAGTATGATTACAATATTCACTACATGATTGTTTTAGCAACTTATATAAATGTCGTTTCTTGTTCTCAATTAAGTATGTGATTAGATGCCATAAAATATGATATACAGTCTATGAAACATCATAGTGTTTGGAAACTAATTTACTTGCCTAAAGATCATAAATTCATTAGTTGCAAATTGGCGTACAAAACTAAAAGAATTTCAAAGAAAGATTGTGGAATTTAAAGCCAAATTGGTAACTAAAGTTTTCACTCTGAAAGAGGGGGTGGATTGTTTATAGTGAAGAAATAATTATTTCTTTAAATATTCTTTCAGAGTAAATGTGGCATTAATAATTTATTTTGATATAAAGTTACGTCAAATAGATATAAAATCTATATTATGCGATTGGAGAATTTTGCAACAAATGTTTCAAGTAAACTTATGTATAGACTGAAAAGTCTTATTTATAGTCTTAAGCAAGCAAATTTCCAGACAATATTATTAAAGTTTCATAGTGTTGTTATTTTATTCAATTGGGAACAAAGTAATTCAATATAATGCAATCTCATACTTTATGTATATAATATTTTGCTTACAAGTTGTGACCTTGATACATCTTATATCCTTTGTACTGAGGTCTGTAAGGATTGTTTTTACCATATTATATTAGATTTTCTCGGAGGACATTTGCTGATTGCATATTGAAAATATTCAATATACATTATTACAAGCCAGGAATTGCTCCTGTTGTTAAGGGTGATGGATTGAATCTATCACATTGTCCTTATTTAGATATTGAGAAAATCTAATTAAATGATATACCTTGTGTTAGTGCACTTAAAAGTATAATATATGCTCAAATTTGCACTAGACTATATGTTGTCTTTGTGACGGGACTTCTAGGCAGATATCGGTCAAATTCAGGACATGATCACTGGGTTGCTGTCAAGAAGGTTTTAAGGTACTTAAAGAAGACAAGAGATTATATGTTAATTTATAGACATGTTCAATTCTTGCAGTTAGTAGAGTATTTAGATGTAAACTTTACTGGCTGTTAGGATGACATAAAATCAATAACGGAATACATATTTATGTTAGTAGTAAGTGCAGTAAATAAAGTTCTATGTCATCTTCTACTATGTAAGCAGTGTTAGTAACATTCTTTTAGGTTGTTACTTGGGCTTTTAGGCTCCAGAACCTCCAGAACCTCATGAAGGAGTTGATCGTTTTAACTTTATGGATAGATCCATACGGTTGTATTGAGATAACAAATTTGTAGTATTATTTATTTACTACAGAGGTCTCAAGGGGTCTAAATATATGGAGGTCAAAATTTTTTACCAAAAGCAAACGGTACAGAAAGGTGACGTTTTAATATAATATATTTTTACAGATGATGTGATTGTAAATCCGCTTACTAAAGGCCTACGCCCGTGTGTATTTGAGTGACATGTCGTTAGCGTGGGCCTAGGAGCATCATGAGATGCTGTTGTTTAGTGGGAGCTATTTTGGCTTTACTTTGATAAATGTTTCATTTGTGCTCGTTACACTTTGTAACGGTTTGATATGTATCAACTTTTGCATTTAATAAAATATTTTTGAATGTATTGTTATTATGTTGAATACATATTAATAAAGTCTCAAGGGATTGTATAAACCTTGAGTGTAGGCTAGGGGCATCCGGGCATCCGGTTTTTAACCTTGTGCATATGTCTTGTGATACATAAAGAAAGGTTAACCATAAGGACAAGACATATGTGGGTTCATTGGAACCATAAAGCATTCTCTAGTAGCACAAGTTTTTGTGACGCCTAAAGTTAAGAAAATGGTGACTGACAAATGGGATTTCTCTATGAGAGATGTTATCCATTTGCCACACTACCATATTGAATCAATATCAATAAAGTTGAGAACATTCGTGACCATGGAAGGCTCTGTGTGTATACATGCAGTTACCTCCATGGTTTGATGTTTAAGACTTTATGGGATATGATTGACTATTAAGAATTATCTTTGGACCAATGTGCGCACATACAGTACGATTTCAATTAATATAGTCCAAGTGGGAGAATGTAAAAGTTTTCCTATGTGGACTAAATTAATTGATATTGTAATTTACTGTTTTTACGGTTTCCGTAAAACAGGGTTGGTCTAAAGTGAGATAGAAGGTTTCTTAATTAGTCTAATATGGGCTAGCTAGAGTGGGCTGAGTTGAGCCTAGCCCGTAATGAGGGGGACTGGCTGGAAACTCTATAAATAGTGCTCAAGTCTCTCCTCTAACCCTAATTCTCACATGTATCCTCACCTAAGGGGCATTTACCTAACGCTACACGTGAGGGGGATCCGCCTCATTTGAGCCCAAGAGTGATACGGAGGGCAATAGAGGAGAAGGACTTGCATGTTGCCGTGAACATTGTGATTTCCACTTCCTAGCAATAATCAGCAGAGAAGTTTCAATCTGTTTGGATCCCCTTGATGAGTGGGTAATCCTTTTCTGATGAAGGTCCGCTTTATGTTCGATGGATCCCAAAACAGGTGCGTTGATCTTTCTACTCAATTATATATGTTCTTGTTCTAGTTATGGAGATCTTGGGGTTGCGTTATAATGCATGCTTCCTAGCTTTCTGTGCGCACTACCGCTAAGCAAACAAATCGGATGTTTCCTTCCCTGCTTTTTTCCGATAAAGAAAGACAAAAATGTTTTTGTTCATATTCTCTTTTGGTATTCTTCCTAAAGAAAAAGCCTCTTTTATTGCATGGCCAACACAAAATTAATTAAGTTTTTCTTCCTTCTAGTATTATATTTCGACCTCGTGCAGAACGAGAGTTGGCCCAGCAAAACAATAAATTTTTGCATTAACGCGAAATCCCGTCATCAAACTTGGTCGGAAAGCCATTTCCCATAGATTAAACTAAAGTCCATTTATTGCCGTATCCTTTAGCAGAATTTTTTTTTTTTTTGGTCAGTCTTTAGCAGAATTATAACCATGTTATTTTGGAGGGTGCTTGCATGACGGCACGTTACTTTTGACTAGTAACGGTGCAGCCTGAGCCATCCTTTTTCTTTAGATTAGTAACGGTTCCGTTACCACAAGCATTTTTCTGTTAAGAAGGTGCTTGCATGACGGCACCATTACTTTTGTTAGTAACAGTACAATTGGTGATCGCGTGAATAATAACGAATTATAAAATTTTTTTATTGTTATAGGTATTTTATTGGTTTTATTCACATTAATCACTTGCCTAATTTCATTTTTATCATATAAGGAATCTCACTATCATCCCATTAAGGGATATTTTCCTTCCTGATTTTCAAAGAAACCAGCTAAGCAATTTAACCAGTATGTTTGGGAAATTTATTGGCGGGGAAGGCACCGTCTCTTTCTTAAGAGGGACCGCCGTTACCCAAGCATTTTTCTGTTATTTATACTCAATCTGGTTTAATTGTAGATTGTTTTGCATTTTTTCCACAACAGTTTCCGTTTCTTGAGTAAATTTCAATTTGATATGCAAATGCGAATTCCGATCCGGTCTCCACCAGTCCGGTTTCCAGGTTTCTGGTTTTACCCTAAAACTATGACTTACTCCTACCTTTAGCAGAATTCTAATCACGCTATTTATAGCGAGAAGGAATACTTGAAGTTGTGTTAAGGAATATACGAACGTACGTATGCTACGAATGAACGCAAGCATTGCACGCAATTAAGGGATGACTTTTCGGACAATGATTATACCAATGGACTATTGAGAACATAAAGATTTTGAATTTCAAACAGTCAATTAGGATGTGTTTGTTTTTTTTTTTTTTTTTGGTCGGTCCTACTCTAATCCTACTCTAACACTCACTCTCGGACTTTTGCCCCCGCCTCCTTGTAGGCGTGAAAGTCGAAACTCACTCCTGAAATGAAATCGTCATCACCACAATCCTCCCCGAGAAGGTGGGGTGAACCCCCAATGGTTGGATGTGTTTGTTTGAGTGAAGAAATTTCTGGCAATTTAGTCTTCTGAACTTTTTACATGTTTAATTTGCTGAAAAATATTAGTTAACGGAAAACTATTTATGATCGAAAAACATATGCATGCTTACGGTTAGAAAAATGAATTCCTTAACTTTTTGTTTTTTTGTCGGTCTTACTCTAATCCTACTCTAATACACACTCTCAGACTTTTGCCCCGCCTCATCATTGCAAGATGCGGGAGTCAAAACCCACTCTGAAATGAAATTGTCCCCACCCCAATCCCCCTGAGAATGTGGGAATTTGAACCCCTCACCTTCTCCTTCTAAGTTGGAAGAGTGGCTACTGAGGCAAACCCCCAATGGTTGAATTCCTTAACTTGAAAAGGGGGAAAACATTTCTTTGGCATCCTTTATCATGAAATTTTCTCCCAAACAAACACGCCTTTAATGCCTACCTAAATGCTTTGAAGAGTTTTAGCACTCTATCATAAATAAAAGTGAAAATTGCTAGTTTTTCGGGATCTATAAAAAAGTTAAAGGCACAAGGCTCCTTTAGACGAACTCCTGAAACCCAAAATCGCAAAGTGCCAAGGCCAATGTTACCAACAGTTGGGCCGAAAACATTACTTTTTGGTCGGCTGTAGAGCCCACTCACCTTGGTCAAATAGAAGACGCCGTCACATTTTAGATCCGTCCAATTTCATTATTGATTTCCGACACTAATTTCCCAAACATATTACGAGCTATAATAACATGGTCATCCTAATCAAACGTATTGAAAAAGAGAACGTACCGACATCATTTGGTTACACATATTGGAATATGTTATCAAAGTTTAACTAAAAATTCAAAAGAAATTACAAAATACCTTAGGTTTTTTTTTTTTTTTTTTTTTGTTAATACCGTCAACGGATGATGTTCCTTTTTGAATTCAACTAGTTTCTTTTATTTGCTTCAACTAGAGTAAAATTTTTCATCTTATGTATTTCATAATAAACTATCTAATATGACTTATTAATGATGTTAGATTCTTTAAATTAGTATGTATATTCTTCAAATGATTTTAGTTATATAAGAATTTGGACATCCAGCTTCTATGAAATATTAGATACACATAACTAGTAAAAGCAAATTCATATTTCGAATGCAATAAATTTCAAGCTTACAACGGTGGAGAAACCAATCCATCCACTCCTAGATTTTTCACACGTTTTGCCAATCTTTCCTATTCTATATTTTTTAGATGTACAAATCACACACAATATACAAGGCAGAAGAAATCTACATATTGCTACAATTTTTCAGGATCATCTGGCTTCTTCAACGTCTACACTGCGAAGCCATTCTGTTTCACTTCTTGGGCAGCCACTCCTCCATTGATGACCCCATTTGCCCCCACTTCTTTATCAGATTTTCCACTCTCTTTCACTTCCTCCTTCACACCATTTTCTTTCTTTTCTTGCTCTTCCTTTTCAGCCTTTGCCCGCGCTTCTTCCTCGGCTTTGTTCCTTGCTTCCAGCTCCTTTGCCGCTTTGAGCGCTTCTATCAGGTTCCTCAAGCCAGTCTCTGGATCCTCATTGTTGGACTTAGGCATCAAGTTCTCTGCAACATCGGCAGGGGTCATTTTGGTCTCCTCAAACAGTCCACTAATCGTCGTGAATAGCGGATGATAGTCAATTTCCAAATAGTTCCTTGCAAGAACTTTGAATGCCTCAAAGCAGCAATACGACATTTCTATGTGCTTGTCCATCCTTCCTCTCCTTATGAGAGCAGGGTCGAGCTTGTCCACATGGTTGGTGGTGAATATGACGATCCGCTCTCCTCCACAAGCTGACCAGATGCCATCAATGCAGTTGAGAAGACCAGATAGAGTCACCTTGCTGCCTTTCTTCTCTTCTTTCTCCATTTTCTTCACGGGATTGTCCGTTTCATCGTCATCGTCGTCGTCGTCCTTCTCCATTTTCTTTCTTTGGCCCGTCAGATCAAGCGAGCAATCAATGTCCTCGATCATGATAATAGACTTGCTTGAAGTCTCGATCATTAGCTTCTTCAGCTCAGTGTTGTCTTTGACCGCTGTCAACTCAAGATCATACACATCGTAGTTCAAGAAATTAGCCATGGCAGCGATCATGGTGGACTTACCTGTCCCGGGGGGACCATAGAGCAGGTAACCACGCTTCCAGGCTTTGCCTATTTTAGTGTAGTACTCTTTCCCTTCGCTGAACTTTTTGAGATCATTCATGATTTCCCGCTTCTTGTTCGGCTCCATCGCCAGAGTCTCAAACGTCGCTGGGTGCTCAAAAACCACATGGCTCCACTTGGTTCGCTTGTATCCAAACCAATTCTGGCTAGGATTGTTTGTATAGAGCTTTCTTTGCCGGTTTTTAATGGCAATCGCCTTTCCTTCAGTCAAGATGTGCTTAACATAAGATTCTGTGATGAATTTCCGGTGCCTCCGGTGAAAGATGAGCCGGTAAAACCTCCGGTCCTCAGTCATCGGATAGAAGGAAATAGACGTGTTCTTGGGGGTGGTTTTGTTCGACGACCACCTGACCTTCACCCCCTTGAACACGTCGGTGACCTCCTCGTGGTCATCCATGCTCAGAATGAGAGACTGGGTACTATCTTTGACGGCGTCCGCCTTGAGCCGCTTGGCCCGTGCAGTGGCGTTCTCCTTGAGGTAGTTCTGGATGGCCGAGTAGGCCTCGCTTCGCTTCAGCTTCTCCCCTGCGAACTCAGGGAACACAATCTCAATATACGGATAGAACAAGCTCACCAGCTTTCGGGTGTACCGCTCCACATGGTCCCGCAGCTGGGGAGGGATGTATTGCTGGAACATGGCCCATATGACTACCAGACCGCCGATTGCGGATCCGAAGCCCGTGAACATCTCTCCAGAAAACATTTTTTTCTTCTTACTCCAATGAAATTTGTGGGAAGGTCTAGTGTAGTGAATTAGTTTGAATAAGTAGTCATGACACTCCACCCGTGCTGCTTTATATAGGGAGACAGAAGCTATGTGATTGGATACTCATTCTTGGGTATCAAGAAACATTTCCCTGAATTTTCTTATTTGTTTGTGGGATGGGAATTTGATAGGAAACCGGTCAGATTTTTGTCTTTTGGTGCCGCCACAACTCGCTAGGAAACTGCTCAGCAGGCCCGCACTGAAGGACAAACTGTCACTGATCCTGAAAATGAGATCAGCCACCAGAGTTTCTCTAGGTTCAGCGGTCACCTGGCCGAGGTAGAATTGCTGACCACCATTTCAAGGACTGAATTAGTCTCTTCTCTACATTTTTCCAATGAAACAGTATACGCACGCATGATCTGCCGACGTGAGGCAGGTTAAGCTTTGGAACAGAATTCTGTACTATTTCACGCTTTAAAAGTGCCAAGCAACGAGCAAATAAAAAGTCGGGAACTGTCAAATTGGTCTACGTTCTTTAACCGATTAGAGGTGCCTTTTATCCATCATCAATCGCCAAACCAAAGAAGTTTTAGACACTTGCAGAGAGAACACACCGTTTTACTGGAAGCCTGAACGCAGAGAGTCCCGGTAAGAGATACCTTCCGGTGCAAGCTAGGCAGCTTGATGTTTTTAAAAGAGAAAAAATATTATCTCACTGTACCCGGTCAGCTTCAGAAGCTTGAGTAGCTTTACTTCTGGAAATACAGCAAAATTTTCAGTAGCGGCAAGATAGTTTGGAAACAGCAGAAACAACAGCAGAAACAACAACATCAAGGATTTGACCTAAATTGAGCCAAAGTTTCTTAGGCACATGCTGCGAAAGTAATAATTCAGCATCCTAATTAAAGAACCTAATATATTTGAGGTGGTTGGGTTAATTACCTTATGATGTTATCTATGTGATGTCATGATTTAAAAAAATTGGAGGCAAAGAAAAGAGCAGACTAACTTGTGAGCCCGGCCTCCTTTAGAGCCAATTGCATCTCTTCTCAAAGAAATGACTTGAAAAAGACCGAAGACTATGTCGGAAAGTGATCTCCTTGGAAATTTCTAATGTTATTATTGGTATACTTTTAATTTATTTAATTTTGTCTTTCGGTTGAGATGATAAAGCGTGCATATCACCCAAACAATTTTAAGGTCCTAAAGGGGAGGCCAAGATGACCGTATGCCTTGAAGCCTCCAGAAGTGTAATGTTTTCTGGATTATACTTATAAATTTCTTAGGGATATTATGAGAATCTCACTTAGAGAAATCTTTTAATTGATGGAGGTAGACTGTGTATTAGGAAAATGGATTTTTGCCGTCAGATCAAGGGGAGACATACAATTGTAATTTGAGATCGGCATATGTAAGAGTCATCTCCCTTAATTGGTAACTCCTTATATCCAACATAATAAAACGCAATAGAGTATTTTCTCCCAAATACTTCTCTCCAAGGTTTCTCTTTACAATCCAGAGCGAGCCGAGTGAGCGGAGTGAAGAGGGCAGGCTAAGCTTAAGCGTCTTTAGCAAGAGGTGAACGAGCCAAAAGGGTCCGAGTGTCGCACACTTGCAATATCAAGAGTCTGACCTGCTTATGCAAAAAGAAAACAATAAACAGAGAGTTACCCAACAAAAAAAAGGGCGAGTTATTTTTTGATCGGAGGAGAATAAGCGGGAGTACTTGTAGAGTAATTTGATTCTAAGAGTCCGTTCGTTTCGCGGAAAATAATTTCCGGAAAATATTTTTCGAATTCCTTGAAGAAAATGTTTTCCATCAAAGGAAAAAAATCTTCTAAAGTAGAGGAAAATATTTTACACTTTTGAAAAGTGGAAAACATTTTCCTCACTTAATCTCTCTTATTTTATACCTCTACAAATCCTCACTTTCTCCTCCCATTTCTTCTTATTCTTTTATTTTTTTATTCTTTTATTTTTTATTCTTTTATTTTTTATTTTTTTCTTTTTTAATTCGAATTATTTTTAATTTCCTTTTCCTTTTCCTTTTCTTTTTTTTTCTTTTTCTTTTTTTTTTCTGTTTCTTTTCTTTGTTTCCCATCTTCTTCTTTCTAATCGTCGAACTAGGTGAATCTCAAGCTCATCGATCTCAAACTTGCACTCGTCGATCCGGCAAGCCTCGAGCTTGACGCTCGCGTTTGCCAATCTGGTGAACACCGAAAAATATTTTCCTTACCGAACATCGGAAAATATTTTCCAAAATATTTTCAGGTTTTAGCCGAACACCAGAAAATATTGTCATTTTCCTAGAAAATGGCTTCTAGGAAAATATTTTCCGAAAATGGCCAATTTTCTACGAAACGAATGGACCCCGGGCGATACAATTCAGTTGTTCATTTTTTTATTGTTATCTTAGGAAGGACGGTTTCTGAAGAGTAAGACGGAATGATGCTTGGTGTAGATATATAAAATATACATGACAACTGCGAGACAAAAAAGCTATAATATCATTTTGACATGAGTACGACATTAAATATGCATTAAATTTGGGAAAATTGTCCAAATAGTTAAGTCAGCATCAGCTATCCACGTTAGTAATTTTTTACCAAATTTGGTCAGATTGAATTGGCAAAAAGTGAAAAGATTTAGAATCGAATTAGTAAAATTAAAAGATTTAAGATTGAATTGGCAAAAATATAACAGAATGAGGATTTTTTTGTATAATTTTCCCCATTAAATTTTGTCTCACTTAGGACTGCCCTCGTATAAACACTTTTTAAGCAAGAGTCCCAATTCGTTTTTGCTTTCTCCTCCGATTAATTAATTCGGATAGCAAGAGTTCCAACACGTTTTCTTTCCTACTCTAGTTAGTCAATTCGAACACAATTCCTACTCCAACATTTTATACAGAGTGTTTTGACTTGACTTGACTTGATTACAAAAAGAGCTTGAGAATACGTTTGATAACCATTATATTTCTGAAAATAATTTCTACTTAGAAATATTTTTTTTTCTGATTTTATTTCCTTAATGAGTTTCTGAGTATTTGAAAATATTTGGTAATTGTACAAAATTTCTATTTTCGGAATAAAAATACATTTGATACGACATTCAAATTTTTTTTGTAACTTATAATTTCTTTTAATATTTTAATAATTTTATTACATTTTTCTCTTTTCTCTTTTCTTTTTTCCTCCTTCTTCCTCCTTCAGCCGATTGCCCATTGTTGGCCTCGGCAAGGCTAAGCCTAGCCCAACCATTGGTGAGATTGCCGACCTTGTTTGGCCGGTCATCAGCCATTGCCATAGTTGACGACTAGCAAGAGGAAGAAGAAGACGAAAAAAAAGAAAAAACGGACATAGCTTGGCCTTGATTCTAGAGTTGTTCCTGGGAGTTAATATATATATTTTACTTCTTGATTTCTTTTCCAAATTTATTTCCGGAAACAAAAGTATTGCCAAACGAAATTCTGCTCTTTTTTCTTTTTCTTTTTTCCAAGAAACAAAATAGTAGAATTAGGCACTATTTGGCATACTACTAAATAGCCCTGACTAATCCTTGCACATCTTTGATTGGCAAGTTTAGGTCATGACAAATAGTTATTATATAGTAGAATTAGGCACTATTTTGCTTTCTCCTTTGATTAATCAATTCGGCTAGCAAGAGTTCCAACACGTTTTCTTTCCTGCTCTAGTTAGTCAATTTGAACACGATTCCTACTCCAACATTTTATACAGAGTGTTTTGACTTGACTTGACTTGATTACAACGAGAGCTTGAGAATTCGTTTGATAATCATTATATTCTTGAGAATAATTTCTACTTAGAAATAATTTTTTTTCTGATTTTATTCTCTTGATGAGTTTTTGAGTATTTGAAAACGTTTGGTAACTATACAAAATTTCTATTTCCGGAATAAAAATACATTTGATATGACCTTCAAATTTTTTTGTAACTTATAATTTCTTTTAATATTTTAATAAATTTATTATATTTTTTTCTTTTTTCTTTTTTCTTTTCCTCCTCCTTCCTCCTTCAGCTGATTGCCCGTTGTTGGCCCTCGACAAGGCCAAGCCTAGCCCAACCATTGGTGAGATCACCGACTTTGTTTGGCCAGTCATCAGCCATTGCCATAGTTGATGAGTAGCAAGAGGAAGAAGAAGACGAAAAAAAAAAAAAGAACATAGATTGGTCTTGATTCTAGAGTTGTTTCTGGAGTTAAAAAATATTTTTTTTATACTTATTTTTTTTTTTTATTGTTTTTCAAATTTATTTCCAAATAAAAAAGTATTGCCAAACGAAATTCTATTCTTTTTCTTCTTCTTGTTTTTTTTTTTTTTCAGGAAACAAAATAGTAGAATTAGGCACTATTTGGCATAATACTAAATAGCCCTGACTAATCCTTGCACATCTTTGATTGGCAATTTTAGGTCATGACAAATAGTTATTATATACTTTGTTCCACAAAAATTAAAGATATTTTCATATTTTCCCATAATATCAATAATGAAGGTAATGAAAATTAATTTTCTTTGACTAGTGGCGAAAAAAATAAGAAGAGATTTTCTGATTGCTGATTGTTGATGAACAGAGGAGGCGAAATAATAAAAAGAAAAGGCATTCAAACTTATTTAGGAAGACGCTTCTGCTGAGAGTTTTGAGTGTTTCTTCTCCATTATGTAATTCTCCGAAGTCTGTCATGCGCATTATTTTTTATTCATACTTCATCACGGCAGAAGTGAGACAATCAAGAACTTATGGAGATCATAAATAACTAATTTATTATGTACCTGATTATGAAGTCAAAGCAACTGTGAATGAATTTTTTCCACATTGATTCCGCAGAAATAAGTCAGCCTACTCATTCGATACCAAATCATATAGTACCGATTAGACGTGAAATTGAAAACCCTCTTAGAGCGATACTAGTGTTTGTTACTACTGAATAGAAAGCGAAATGGGACATGACCAAGTGGTAAGACAACGGGTGTTGGTCTCGGTATCCGGAGGTTTGGATCCTTTCGTCTCAAGGAATATTGGCTCTCTGTAGGACATTCATTTGGATGAGAGTCGTTTGTTTGCTTGGGTAGTCAAGTACGGACCAGTTCATAGGTTATCAAAAGAGGAAATAAAAAAATCTCATTTTACCCTTATAGCTTCAGCAGCTTAAGTAGCTTTATTTCTAGAAAAAACAGCAAAAATTTCGGCAGTGGCAACAATCTGTTATATAACGGTCGCGATGTCATTAGTACAGTACCGCTTTGTTGCTAAACATGTGGCACGAAGTCTTGACCTAATCCTGAAGTTTAAATTTAAATTACTCATCGCCCTAATTAAAGAACCTAAAAATATCTACGGTGGTTGGATAAATTGACTTCTAACGTCATAGTTGGGCCGGCCTCCTTTGGAAGCTTTGCATCATTTCCCGGAAAAAAAGTTGAAAAGGCTATCTCGGATGGCGATGTCGTTTGAAATTTCTGGCCTTTGTCGGTAAACTTTTTATTTGTTTAAGTCTTTATTTTATAAGCAAGCCTATCACCAGAAAATTGAAGGAAACGTCTTGTGTTGTGCCGTTTTAAGCTTGCATTTGTGTTGCCAAATGCAGCTTTACAAGACAAAAGACCGAGAAGGCGGCCAAGAAGATCGGGCGTGCCTTGAAGCTTTTTAGGAATCTAGGATTTTTGAGATACTCTGGAGTATTTTTAGGGGTGTTAATTCTACTTGTATTATAGAGAAATCTTGTAATTACTGGATATAAATTGTGCATGTAGAGATTGGATTTTCAACGTTAGATCAATGGGAGATATACAATCAATTTGAAGGATTTGTGTATATATATAAGGGTCAACTCTCTTTTCATTTATAACATTCCATATCCAACACAATGACAACAGAAAATAGACGGTTTCTCTTTATTACCTAGAATAGGCAACGTGAGGAAGCAAGCAAGGGGAAGGCTAAGCTTAGATGACCTTCGTAAGAGCAGAATAAGTCGAAAAGAGTCCAAGTATCGCACGATTTTGATCTCAAAAGTCGACCTATGACATCATGCAAAGTTGAATATATACGTTAAAAAACACTAAGAAGAGTCGCTAAGCAACAGCGCGAATGCTTCGTTCCCCGCTTTTTCCCCAAAAAAGAAAGTGAAAGATATTTGGGTTCACACTCTCTTTTGGAATCAGTCCTGAAGAATAAGCGTTTATTTTTGCGTGGCCATATAAAATTAATTAAATAATGTCCCCCTTTCTAGTATTATACTCGTCCTCGTGTAGAATGAGTGTAGACTCGGGTTTGCGTTAACGCATGACCGGGGTCACGTATGGTCGGAAAGCCATTCTAATAACTTTTTCATGCAAATTAGGGGTGAATAACTGAGTATGAGCCCAAGATAAAATCGAGAGCCGAACTGAACCGGTTATAAGAACTTGTTTGATTCTAGGTCTTGCAGTCACTATTTTGGTTCCCGATTCAAAAACAAGTAGAATCGGTATTGTATGATTTAGTATAGGATTCATGAATAAGAATCGAACTAGACTAAAAAATGAGAATCGATGAACCACGGTTACGTGATTTGAACTTTTTATTAATTCGTTTTAGGTGTTCATTTTTTACAGATTTTTGTTATTGACAAATGGAGATTTTTTATGGGAAAATGTCACAAATGGTCCCTATACTTTTGCCTAATGTGCAATTTCGTCCCTGAACTTTCGATCGGCTCAATTTGGTCCCTAAACTATTGATAAATGTCCAATCTAGTCCCTGAACTTTTGATCGGCTCAATTTGGTCCTTGAACTCTTCATAAATGTCCGATTTAGTCCTTCATTACTGTTTTTCCTTTTTTTTTTTTTTTAAATTTTTTAAATTTTTAAATTTAAAAAAAAAAAATTTAAAATTTTTTTGCTTTTTCTCTCTTTCCTCCGCCGGAGCCGGCGGAGGGAAGCCGTCCGACGAGGGTCGCCGACGAGGGTCACCCGACGCCGGGGTGCTCCCTCGCCGGCGTCGAGCGAGGGCTCCTCGCCGGCGTCGGGCGAGGGGCTCCCTCGCAGATCCGGGCGAGGAGCACCCCCGGCGAGGGAGCCCCTCGCCCGATGCCGGCGAGGGGCTCCTCGCAGATCCGGCAAGGGGATCCCTCGCCGGCGTCGGGCGAGGGGCTCCCTCGCCGGGTGCTCCCTCACCGGATCTGCGAGGAGCCCCTCGCCCGACGCCGGCGAGGAGCCCCTCGCTCGACGCCGGCGAGGGAGCACCCGGCGTCGAGCGAGGGAGGCCCTCGCCGGTGTCGGGCGAGGGCTCCCTCGCCGGGGTGCTCCCTCACCCGACGCCGGCGAGGAGCCCCTCGCTCGACGCCGGCGAGGGAGCACCCGGCATCGGGCGAGGGCCGCCC
The DNA here is from genome assembly GCA_014182375.1 of Eucalyptus virginea. NCBI lineage: Eukaryota > Viridiplantae > Streptophyta > Magnoliopsida > Myrtales > Myrtaceae > Eucalyptus > Eucalyptus virginea. The sequence continues at coordinate 21,057,725 of CM024522.1, read as the reverse complement.
TCGCTTGTGTCCGGCAAGGACGGCCCTCGCCGACGCCGGCGACCCTCGCCCGGCCGCGAGGGCGACCCTCGCCGGACGAGAAAAAGCAAAAAAATTTATAAAAATTAAATTTAAAAAAAAAAATAAAAAATTTTTAAAAAAAGGAAAAACAAGAACGAAGGACTAGATCGGACATTTATGAATAGTTCAAGGACCAAATTGAGCCGATCAAAAGTTCAGGGACTAGATTGGACATTTATCAATGGTTCAGGGATCAAATTGAGCCGATCGAAAGTTCAGGACGAAATTGCACATTAGGCAAAAGTATAGGGACCATTTGTGACATTTTCCCATTTTTTATTGTTATATTCACTTTCATTTAGTTAACTAAAAATGAAAAATAAAATAAAATGAAACTGATCAATCCGCGGTAGATCCTAAAACTGGTCTTGAAATCTTTTAACATGGTAAGTTCCAAGTTTCAAGATATACATGGTAGATTCCAAGTTTCAAAAACTAGGGAAACCGGCTTTACTAGGTAGATTTCAAGTTCTACCTAACTAGGACTGATCTTAGCACAGATTGTTCTCCATAAAGTATTGATACTGTATCCTTTTGGCAGAATTAACCACAATATATATAATGAGAAAGAACACTTGAAATTTTGAGAACGAAGTTATGTATATACGGACATATGCACGCTACAAATGAGCACAAGCAATGCACACGATGAAGAGACAACATTTCGGACAGGATTATACCAATGACTATCGAGAACGTAAAAAGAAAAATTGAATTCCAAACATTCGCTTAATGAATATTTGAAAGTTTCGCCTTACCAAAAAAAAAAAAAAAATTTGAAGGTTTCAGTTCTCATTCTTAAATAAAAGCCAATTTTTTTGCGAGATCTATGAAAATGTTAAGGGCCCAAGGCTTCTTAAGACAAACTCAAACCCAAAATCGCAATGTGCGGATTCCAACTTTAAAACGGTTGGGCGGAAAATAATATTCTTTGGTCCACTGGAGAGGGAGAGCCCACTCAACTAAGCAAGTAGAATGTGCCATCACATTTAGACTTCCTGCTTCTTGTTCGGCTCCATTGCCAGAGTGTCAAACGTGGCGGGGTGCTCAAAATCCACATGGCTCCATTGATACGCTTGTATCCGTACCAATTATCGCTAGGATTGTTTGTATAGAGCTTTCGCTGCCAATTTTTAATGGCAATCGCACACCCTTCGGTCAAGATGTGCTTGACTTATGATTGTGTGATCAATTGCCGGTGCCTCCGGTGAAACGTTAGCAGGTATACCTCCTGTCCTTGGTCTTCGGAAAAAAGGAAAGGGACATGTTCTTGGGGGTGGTTTTGTTCGACGACCACCAGACCTTCACCACCTTGAACACGTTGGTCACCTTCTCGTGGTCGTCCATGCTCAGAATGGGAGACTGGCTATTATCTTTGACAGAGTCCGCCCTGAGCCGCTTGGCCCCCGCAGTGGCGTTCTCCATGAGGTAGTTCTGGATGGCGGTGTAGGCTTCGCTGCTCTTCAGCTTCTCCCCTGAAAACTCAGGGAACACGATTTGAACGTACGGATTGACCAAGCGCACCAGCTTGTAGGCATACACCTTCTGCTGGAGCTGGGGAGGGATGTATTGCTGGAACACGGCCCATATGACTAGCAGGCCCCAGATCACAGATCCGAAGTGTGTGAACATTTCTCCAGGAAACATGTTTTCTTTTTCTTCTAATGAAATTTGTGGGAAGGTCCAGTTTAGTGAATTAGTTTTGAGTATTTAGTCCTAAAACTCCTCCTGTGGCTGCTTTATATGACCAGAGCTAGTTGCACATGACGAATGAGATCATCCATGAGAGTCTCTTTAGGTTCAGTGGTCAATTGGAGGTGGTAGAATTGCTAGCCACCGTTAAAAGGAACGAATAAGTCCCTTCTCCAATTGTTCAATATGGAATTATATGAGCACATGAATGCACAATCTGCTGACATGAGGCAGGTTAAATTTTGGAACCGAATTCTGTACTATTCCGCGCTCTAAAAGCGGGGAGCAATGAGCTAATAGAATGTTGGGAACTGCGGGAGATTAGCCAGGGAGCTGAAACTATGTTCTTATCTCATACCAGAAAGATGACAACTTAAGAAAAGAACGGGATGCCCCCAAAACGAAGCCTCTAGGAAGAGGAGGAGCAATCACAATCGTGCAAATCTTTCAAACTCTAATTTATAATTGACTGGCAAATGGTCCACGTTCTTGAATCGATTGTGAGGTGCCTCTGATCTATCACCAATCACCAAATTGCAGAGAAAACACAACATTTTAGTGGAAGTCGAACTCCAAGTGTCCCAACTTGAGATACCTTCAGATCCAAGTTAGGCGGCATGAAGCCTCTCAGGCGCTTGATGTTATTAAAAGAGAAACCAATCTGTTATTACCCTTTTTAGCTTCAGCAGCTTAAGTAGCTTTGTTTCTGGAAATACAGCAAAACTTTCAGCAGTGGCAGCGATGTTGTAATATGAAAGTCGCTATTTCATTAGTACCGACCAGCTTTGTTGCTGCTCTACATGTGGCACGAAGTCTCGACCTAACCTGAGTTGACTTGTTGGCACACAGGTTGCCAAAGTAATTAGTCGTCGCTGTAATTAAAGAACCTAAAATAGTAGAGGGCGTTGCATTGATCATCTCGTAACGTCATCTATGTGATGTCACGATAATAAAAAATTTGCAGCTTAAGAAAGAAGATTCTATCTTGGGAGCCCGGCCTCCTTTGGGAGCATTGCATCTTTTTTAAGAGGAAAACTTGAAAAGTTTATCTCCGACAGCAATGTCCTTGGAGGTTTCCGGCCACTAAAGGTAGATTTTCAATTTGTGTATTTTTTTTTTTTTTAATAATGTTGAAACGATGAGCATGCATATCGCCCAACAAATTGAATGCCAGTCGTTTTATCAATCACATTGCTTATCATTGACCGAAGGTTTACAAGGCACAAAAGGTCGTGAAGGTGGCTAAAATGTTCCCGCATGTCTTACAGTCTAGGCTTTTGTTTAGAATAAAAATTACCCAAAAAATCTTAAACATATTACACTTATGTTAAATCAATTATGAACCATTTAATTTGATCAATTTAATCCTAAACTTTTTACACTAGTGTCAATTCGGTTCTAAACATTTTAATTATGACAAACTAGTTTTAAGCCATTTGACGATTTGTCAATTTAGTTTTGCTGGCTAATTTTGATGGAAAATCGTCGACAGAGACAATTCTTTAAAATTTTTAAATTTTTTCTCAAATTTTTATTTTTATATTTTCATTTTTTGTTTTCATTTTTTTTCCTAACCCTAGGCCGGCAAGGTGGCTGGCCAATCCTTGCCCAAATCTGGGCTATGATGCCCTCATTGGCCAATGAGCCAAAATTCAAATATCAATAGTCAAGTAAAAAATTGGCCGATAACTAACAAAAATTGGCAATGAAAGTTATTGGTCAATGTAATTCATTTCAAGCAAATTACAAGTCCAAATTGAGTTTCTTAAAATATTATAGCTTTATAACACCCAAAACTATTAAAATCCTATGATTTCTCAGTTTAACAATTCCTAAATCGGACCTCTCAATTCATATTTAACTTATTTCTAGATTTGAATCCTAATTCCAAAAACTTCTCTGATCGAAAGAACAAAGGGCGGGATCACTTACCGAACATAACAAAACGAAGTTAATCGGATTTGGTAAGGCCCATGTGGCATGTGTTCCTTTTCCTTTTCTTTCTTCTTTCTATCTTCGCTTCTTTCCCTTTTCTCTGTCCGTTCGTTTCCTGCTTTTCCCTATATATAAGCTGAAATCCACTTTTCTTCTTTTGTTTGACAAGTCAATTCAATATTTTTAAAGAAAAATCAACCCCTCTTGGACCAAGTCAAAAAGGAAAGAAGGCAACATGATAAAGTCGAATATCCACGTACAAAACGACAACAAAAGAAAGATACCAAATCGATGATGGACAGTTATTTCTGACTAAAGCAAAAATGCGCGAGGATAGTTACTTAATGAGAGGAGTAAGTTTTTTTTTTTTGGTCAAAGATATTTCATTGATACATACTAAGATGGTGGATTACAAGTAGTATGAAAGTCTAAACATAAAATAAGATAAAGATCATGCGGAGGCTTGGAGATCCAATTGCTCGGTAGAAATCCGGTTTGAAAAGATTTTGCGATCCAATCAGCCGCCCGGTTTGTTTGGCGCGATTCAAATTGCAAATGAACATTTTCCATTTTGGCCAGCATCTGTCTACAATCGAGCACAGAAGGGAGAGAAGCCCAGGGTGGTTCTTGTCGGCTCAAAATGGAATCCACCGCTTGAAGACAATCGCTGGATATAGACACGGGCAGAACAGTTCATGCATCTGGAGTTTTGCCTGTTAGAGCACTTCGGAACTGCTTTAGCCACACGAGCCATTGAAGGATAGCTAGGGTTTCGCCTATACAAACCGATTGGGCGTGAATCTTTTGCGCAAAACCAGCGATGCATACCCCATCCGCTCCTCTGCAAATTCCGGCGACAGAGCTCTCCAAATTCCTTCCCTACCAAGAACAATCAACATTTAGCTTCAAAGAGCCCAGATCTGGAGGTACCCATGTGTCCTGTTTAGAGGTAATCGTTCCCTTTCGTGGATTCCATTTCTCGTATAACTGCTGGGAGAGAAGTGCTTTGTTGAGGAGTTTAGTTGGGTTTGATTTGCGGCCTTGAAATAACAGGGTATTGCGGGCCTTCCACATTAACCAGAGAAGATGCGCAAAAATCGCCTTTTGGTGTGCTGAGATCCCAGATAGGAGGTAGTTGCTTACCCATTTATCCATTCGTGTGATAGACAGTGGAGAGGCATCTATGTCAACATTGTAATTTGACCATACTTCTTTTGTCCACTGGCACAGCATGAAGAGGTGCTCGGATGATTCTAGAAACTGATGACACAAGGAACAAGTTGGCTCAAGTATGATGTTATGCCGATGCAAATTGGTTTTGGTATAAAGGCCTTCATTACATAAGCTCCACATGAAATGTTTGATTCTGGGATAAGTCTGTAGCTTCCAGATTTCTGTCCATAACCGTTTCGGAACTTGGTATGAAGAGGATGCCCGATTTGCTGTGGTGATTGCATTAGCTTCTCGTAATTTATGATACCCATTTTTGATTTTATAACGTCCCGAGATATGCCCTGTCCAGACTAGATGGTCGGGTCTTGGGATAATGCTGAGGGGGGTTGCTTGAATTTCCTCTGAAATATTTCTATCAAAAAGATCATTTATGAGTTGAGTATTCCATGCACGTACAGTAGGATCTATAATATCAGCAACCAGCTTAGGATCATTTTGATTCGCCAGTCCTCCAATCTTTTCGGACAATAGGCAACGATCTTCCCTTAGATTGATAGATTTGCCATCCCCTACCTCCCATTTCATATCAGCTTCTAGGGCATCTCGACCTATAAGGAGACTTTGCCAACCCCAAGATGGTTTAGCCCCCCTTGTGGCAGTCCATATGTTACCATTAGGGAAATAGATGCCTTTAAAAATTCTGCTCCATAAGGCCTCTGGAGCTTGATTTAATCTCCAAGCTTGTTTCCCCAGCATAGCCTTGTTAAATTCCACATAATCTTTGAATCTCATTCCTCCTTGTTCCTTCCTCATCTTCAAGAATTCCCAACTCTTCCAATGGATATCTCTTTGTTTTGCATTTTGCTTCCACCAGAAAGCTGAAATTTTCCTCTCAATTGCTTTACATATAGAGATAGGTATTTTAAAAATATTCATGGCATATTGTGGTAATGCCTGGACTACCATCTTAATCAGCACATCTTTCCCCGCCTTCTATATTAATTGCTCTTTCTAGCCCTCCAGTTTTTTTCTCAACCCTTACTATGATCCAATCAAAGATATGTGTTTTAGTTTGGCCCAAATCAGATGGTATCCCTAAATATTTGCCAGTTTTTTCCAATATAGGAACCCTCAATTCATATGCAATATTTCTTTTTAACTCCTGTGGGCAGCTTGCCCCGAAAAAGACCAGATTTGCTGAGGTTAACTGATTGGCTATAAGCAAAACAATAACAATTCAGTAAGTTGGCTAGGTTTTGAGCTTCCCTAATTGTGCCATCCAAGAAGAAAATAGCATCATCCGCAAAGAATAGGTCGGATAGGATAGGACAGTGAGGATTCAATTTGATTCCCTTTAAACTTCCATCCATTACAGCTTTATTTACCATGTGAGATAAGACATTGGCCATTAAAATGAAAAGATAAGGTGAAAGGGGGTCATCTTGTCTTATACCTCTTGTTGGATTGAAAACTCCGCTAGGTTCTCCATTAATAAGGACACAAAATTTAGTTGAAGAGATACAAAATCTGACCATGTTCACCCATTTATCATTAAATCTCATCCTCTTCATGCAATCACATAGAAAATCCCACTCAACTCTATCATACGCTTTTTGCATATCCAACTTCAGCGCCGCTTGGAATCTGCGCCTTCTCTTCTTAACCCTTAGCTGATGGAGAACTTCTTGAACAATAAATATATTGCTTATATCTGCTGACCTCCAACAAATGCACTTTGTTCCGGTGAGATGAGAAGTGGGAGCCAAGGTTTAAGTCGATTCGCCATGACCTTTGTAATAATTTTGTAGCTGAAATTACACAGACTAATGGGTCGAAATTCAGTTATACTTTCGGGATTTGAGACCTTAGGAATTAGTGTGATATAGGTCTCATTCAAGTCAGGATCAAGGGCTTCTTCATTAAAGAAAGATTCCACCATTGTAAATACATCCTCTTTGATGATATGCCACTAACTTTGATAGAAAAGATCACTCAAACCATCTGGTCCAGGGGCTTTAGCTGCTCCCATTTGAAAAACAGAATGCTGAACTTCCTCCATAGTGATTTGTTTTGTTAAATTCTCATTTATTTCCTCAGAAACAACCATTGGACACTGCTCTAGAACTGGCTGATAGAATCAGGACCCCACTGATGTATATAGATTCTTATAATAATTTGTGATATGCTGGCTGATTATCTGAGGATCACGACTCCAAGCATTCTCCTCAACCCTTAGCATGGTTATTTTATTTCTTTGTCTCCGCTGAATAGTCGTGGCATGGAAACATTTGGTATTCCGATCACCCTATTTTAACCAATTAACTCTGGATCTAATACCCCAATACATTTCTTCTTGACGCCAAAGAGTACCCATTTTCTCAACTATGGTAGAGTATTCCTTTCCCATATTTGATTTGTTTGCCCTATTCATAATCTGAGTGAGCTGGTTTTTGAGATAGTCTATATGTTTTGATGCATTCTGGAAAGATTTCCGGCTCCATTGTCTTAAATCCCGAGCAACTTTTTTTGTCTTCCTAATCATATTTGCTTGATACTCAGTTTCTATCTTCCAAGCCTTGGCTACTACAGCTTCACATTCAGGGTTATCTAACCAGAAAGCCTCAAATCTGAATAATTTATGTTTCCTCGGTTCGACTGGATCTAGACATAGAAGTAAAGGACCATGATCAGACCCAATGGCTGAATATACAAACGCTTCAGCATTAGGAAAAAGAAGCCTCCATTCTAGATTACATAGTGCTCTGTCAAGGCATTTTTAACTAATTCATCTCCTTCCCTTCTATTTGTCCACGTAAAAGCACATCACTTGCTCTCAATGTCTATTAAAGAGCAGGTATCAATGAATTCCCGAAAAGCTGTCATTCTAAATCTTTCCACTACTCGTCGACCCACTTTCTCCCAATGATATAATACTTCATTAGAATCCGCGATACATAGCCAAGGTAATGTTGTAGTACCATTTCTAGCTTGAAGTAGGTTCCAAAGCGAAACTCTCTCTTGGAAAATAGTTGGCGCATGAAGGAAAGATATCTTCATTTGAAATCCATTTCCAGCATCTCTACATGAGAGTTCAATCACCTCCTGATAGCTATACTCAATATTAATCTACATCGATTCATCCCATAATAAGGCCAAACCTCATGCTAATCCAATTGGATCAATAGCAAACATAGAGGAAAATTTAAGTCTTCTTTTGATATTCTCCACCATCTTATATTGATTCTTTGTTTCCATAAGAAAAACCAGATTAGGCCTCTCTCGAGCCATTAGGGCTCTTAAGTGCTGGACTGTTAAGGGAGAGCCTAAACCTTGATAGTTCCAGCTTAACACCTTCATGGCTTCCTTGGTGGCTTATTAGGGCTAGCCACCAAAGCCCCTGCTGTGCTACCTTCCCACATTTGAATTGGTGTATCCAAGAGATTGTTCATATCAACAAGAGATGTCAGAGAAGCCTTTTTCTCATAAGGCGAAAAACGTTTTAACTTTTTAGGGGTTTGTTTCTTTGGACCAGTTTGTGCTATAACTTGTATCCCCATCCCTGCATCATGAAATTTAAATTCTCCTTGCTGTTCCGGAAATTGCTGTATTCTCTTTCCTTTTTTCTGAGCAATTAGTGCTTCTGATGCTGATATTTCTTGTGTTGGTTGTGTTGTAAGGTTATAAAGCACTATGGCTTGACTACCATCTGTAGAAGAGTTGCTATTCGAGTCATCCCCTGATGGTATAATAGGAGTCTCAGGGACCATATCATATGCTTCTAAGATAAAATCAATCTCTCCATAGAAAGTATTCCAGCAAGGGATTAGATTCTTCATCTCTGCTTTCAACCAAGACCCATAGCGACCTGGTTTATCCTGAGGAATGCTTGATTCTTCATATGGATAAGTCGGACAATAGTTTGCATAATGACCTATATGACCGCAGGAATAGCAAAAGTGTGGCAGTCTTTCATATTTAAAATCAATCCACCAGTTTCGATCTCCCACATGAATAATAGTGCCAGTTTTTAGTAGGCGAAGCAGATTCAGTTTCACTCTTACTTTCTCTATCTTGCATGAACTATTGTTTCGAGCTTCAATTCTAACTCCCTCTATCTCCCCCATTTTTCCAGCAATCAGCCGAATACACTCCTCCGACAGAACATCACGAGGAAGCCCCACAAGGTGAACCCAAAAGGAACAATGTGTGAATTCATAACAGTGTTCGGGAATGGTAGGATCCCCTTCTTGTAAAACTAGTAAATTACTAGCAAATGACCATGGGCCTGTCTGTAATACTCGTTTCTGCTCAACCTCTGATTTAAATATAAGGACAAAGCGACCCGGTTTTCTCACCTCGCATTTAACCTCTTCTACTTTCCAAGCTCTTTGCATTGTAGCCCAGAATGCTGGAAAGTTTACATTAGGTTTTGAAAATAGTTGCCCATACAACAAATATTCATCGGTCTGTTTTTGTACCTCAGGAATGTTGATATTCAGCTCCGTGATATCATCCGCGGTCCATAGGTCCCCCATCCGTTTGCAGAGCGCCAACAATCGGAGGTAATTTTCGTGGTTACCCTCCATGAAGGAAGATCTTCTTGCCGAAATGCTAGAGAAACTATGTGAATCCAGGGTTGGGTAGTCGGGGATAGTTAGGGATTTTGTTGCGACGATGGATTGAGTGGGGAGTGAAGGGAGCTCTGTAAATCACTAAAGATACTTGCTAAAATTGTGGGGACAGCCATATTAGGGTTTTCGGAAACCAATTTCTTCATTGTTGGGGTTCAACGAGAGGAAATGGGATTTGATTAGTCAGGTGGAGAAACTGTGTAAATGGCCATACTCGCACGAACGCTACCTTCAATCTGGGAAAAGAACAGGGAATCTACCACCGGATGGGTAGAGGAAGACTCACCTTCAGCGAGAGAAAAAACCCTAAGAGGGAGAGATGGCGAGAACCTTGCCCTTATTAATGAGAGGAGTAAGTTGGCTCTAGGAGGGTTGATGGGATTTAAGTACTTATTTTTTGCTATTAATTCATATAGCATGAATCTGAACAATTGGAAGTACATGAAATAATTTTCTTCGGCTTATTTATGGATACAAAGACAAAATATTAGAATGAAACATTCAGATAGCTGATTTTTATGATGTTGAGAAAAGAAAATTTATTCAAAAAAATATTTAGGAAGACACTTCTGCTGCGAAACGAAAGACGAGAAAAATCTGAACAGAAAAGAACAAAACTGAGATTACTCATCACATATCTGCTGCGCAACAAGAACGGAAAGAAAATCGAGTAAACAACGGGAAAGGAAGAAAGCAGAGGAAGGCTTAAACGTAGAACAAGATGCAATCATCGGAGACCTAAATTACTGGAAATCTCGAGACTGAGACCTTCATATTGTTGCAGTTCTCTCTCATCACTTGATCACAGACTAAGACCTTATCTTTTTCCTTTTGACCATTACACAGAAAATACGAGGCAGAGGAAATCTACATATTATTCCGTTTTTCCAGTCTCAGCAGGCTTCAACGTCTAAGCTGCGAAGCCATTCTCTTTCACTTCTTTGGCAGCCACTCCTCCATTGATGACCCCGTTTTCCTTCACCTCTTTATCAGATGCTCCGCTCTCTTTCACTTCCTCCTCGTCACCATGTTCTTTCTTCTCCTGCTCTTCCTTCTCAGCCTTTGCTCGCTTTTCTTCCTCGGCTTTGTTCCTCGCTTCCAGCTCCTTTGCTTCTTTGAGCGCTTCAATCAAGTTGCTCAAGCTAGTCTCCGCATCTTCGTTGTCAGACTTAGGCATCAAGTTCTCCGCGACATCAGCGGGGGTCATTTTGGTCTCGTCGAAAAGCCTGCTAATAGTTGGGAGCAGAGGGTGATCCTCAATATCCAAGTAATTCCTTGCAAGAACCTTGAATGCTTGGAAGGAGCAATATGACATCTCAATGTGCTTATCCATCCTTCCTCTCCTTATGAGAGCAGGGTCGAGCTTGTCCACATGGTTGGTGGTGAATATGATGACTCTCTCTCCCCCACAAGCTGACCAGATACCGTCAATGAAGTTGAGAAGACCAGATAGAGTCACCTTGCTTCCCTTCTTCTCTTCTTTCTCCATCTTCTTCATGGGATTGTCTTTTTCTTTGCCATCATCATCCTCCTCCTCCTTTTTCTTTCTCTGGCCCGTCAGATCAAGCGAGCAATCGATGTCCTCAATGACAATAATAGATTTGCCCGAAGTTTCGATCAATAGCTTCCTCAGCTCGGTATTGTCTTTGACCGTTGTCAACTCGAGATCATACACGTCATAGTTCAAGAAATTAGCCATGGCAGCGATCATGGTGGACTTACCAGTCCCAGGTGGACCATAGAGCAGGTAGCCGCGCTTCCAGGCCTTTCCTATTTTGTTGTAGTACTCTTTCCCTTTGCTGAACTTTATGAGATCATTCATGATTTCCTGCTTCTTGGTCGGCTCCATCGCCAGAGTTTCAAACGTCGCGGGGTGCTCAAAAGCCACGTGGCTCCACTTGGTTTGCTTGTAAGAATGCCAATCATTACTAGGATTGTTCGTATAGAGCTTCCGTTGCCGGTTTTTGACGGCAATCGCCTTCCCTTCGGTCAAGATGTGCTTGACATATGATTGTGTGATCAATTCCCTGTGCTGCCGGTGAAATGTAAGCTGGTAAAACCTCCTGTCCTCGGTCTTCGGATAAAAGGAAAAGGACATGTTCTTGGGGGTGGTTTTGTTCGACGACCACCGGACCTTCACCCCCTTGAACACATCAGTGACCTCCTCGTGGTCGTCCATGCTCAGAATGAGAGGCTGGCTACTATCTTTGATGGAGTCCGCCCTGAGCCGCTTGGCCCCCGCGGTGGCGATCTCCATCAGGTAGTTCTGGATGGCCGTGTAGACCTCGCTGCTCTTCAGCTTCTCCCCCTCAAACTCGGGGAACACGATCTGAATGTACGGATTGACAAAGCTCACCAGCTTGTGGGTGTACCGCTCCACGTGCTCCCGGAGCTGGGGAGGGATGTATTGCTGGAACATGGCCCATATGACTGCCAGACCCCCGATCGCGGATCCGAAGTGCGTGAACATCTCTCCAGGAGACATATGTTTTCCCCTCTAATGAAATTTGTGTGAAGTTCTAGTGGAGAGAATGAGAATATGGAGTCCAGAGACTCCTCTGGTTGCTGCTTTATACACAGCGAGAGAAGCTATGAAAATAATATTATTCATACTTGGCCATCAAGAACCAATTCCCAGAAGTTTCTTATTTATCTATGTGACGACAGTATAATATGACTAGAGCTCGCATGCAATATGAAAACGATTCAGATTTCTCGTTTTTTGGGGCCACACCAGCTCACTAGGAAAATCTCAGCAGGTCGGTGGAGACTTCATCATTGACCCTCACAACTCTTTTAGTTTTTTGTCTTGTTTATGGACAGACTGTTGCTGATCGTGAAAATCAGATCAGCCACGAGAGTCTCCCTAGGTATAGTGTTTTCACTTTAGATTTTATTTCATATGGTTATCTCGTTAACCTTTATTAGTCGAAAGTTTGTACTTATTCATTCAATATTTTTGGAAATTATGAAATTAGAAATTTTATTTAAAAATTATTTTTTATTATTTTTTATTATTTCGAATTTTATATGTATTTTCAATATAACCTTTGAAATTATACTTATTCAATTACAAAATTTTTCCGACTGGTTTCATTTATTCATTTTGCAATCTTTCCCAAATGATTGCTTTTGTTCACTTTGCAACTTTTTCTGAATAGATATCTTTATTTGCTTCGCAACTTTAGGCAAAGAGTTATCTATGTTCTTTTAGACCGATAAATATGTCAGTTAAAATTGAATCTTTTTTATTCTTCTTTCCAAAACTACAACCATCATTTTGATTGTTTCCTAAAGAGATTTTGGAAAAATAGTTGAATTGTTATGTAATGTTCTCATGAAACTTTGTTATATACTAAAGGATATTTGTCGGTGATCATGAGCAATATTATGGGACAAATAAATCTTTAAAGAGAGTGGTATCGCACCTCAAGTCCAACTTCCTATCCAATTCAAAACGTGATAATGTTGCACTCTTTCACGCTCCGAAAGAGCCAAGAAGGAGAACGTCTGGACGGTGGGCTTAGTGGGGCCGTAAGAGGCTCAAGCTCTAATCTTGTGATACAGAAAGCACGCGCGAAAAAGGAGATTGGTTTCGGTTCTCTGACAATGACTCTTGCGGTCATGGCGTCCGATCTTATCTTACAGTGGGAGGCCCCGGAAGGAAGCTTCGAGGAATGCATGGTCCTTTGAAAAGTATTCATTTTACTGGTAGCTTCTTGTTTGAGGTGTCCCGCCTTGAGATACCTTCCTGTCCAAGTAAGGCCGCGTTGAAGGTATCCTTTGTTTGAAGCTAACATTGACTTCAAAAATTCATTGAACGGGAGCACGTGTTTGTCGACCATGATGTATGCAAAGGAGACAATAATATCATTTCACCTTTCTTTGCCCTAGCTGCTTGACTAGCTTCATCACAAGTTTGTGTTGAAAATTGTCTAAAAAGTCATAAATTTGTGCACTTTGACCAATTCAATTCTAAAATTTCAATTTTTCAAATTTTTTTATTTGATCAATGACTTCATAAATACCATTGTCTAGGCATAGGCATAAGCTTTCAATAAGTACTTTCATTTTGGTTTTTTACTAGAAAAATTCATGAACTAACGAGATCTAATAATATTAGATTAAGAGTACAGCTACCAAAGATGGCAAGAGATAGAGAGTCGACACACAAGTACAAGCCGAATATCACGAGGAGCTTAAGTTGAAGTTCCAATTAAAGTAGTAGGGCCATCAAGAAAAAGGAAAACTATTGAGAGGAAGCAACTCTAACCTATTAGAAGTGATTGATAAATTTAGGAAGACAGAAATGGTTTGCCACAAACAAATGGAATGGCTATATGCGATGCTTTGGTTTAAAGTATCACAATCAGGAGTAACACAAGCTCAATTTATCAAAGTAGCTTCATTGAGGCATTTTATCCAACAAGTTGAATATTACTCAGATAATGATCCTATATGTGGTGCTTCAATTCAAAGTATCACAATCAACAATAACACAAGCTCAATTTATCAAAACATTTTCATCTGTGATTGATTTCACACAACTCTACTTGCATATATAGGAGCTAAAATAGAGTACAACGTAAAGTGGGAGAGCCTAGAAGGAAGCACACCTACATGTCATGTTTGTTGTAGAATCTTGAGGTCGAACCATTGGGTATCGGTAAATTGGGTCTTTTTGTCAAATCAAGTCTCCACGAACCGCACAACCTATTAGGATTTACCACATCATGTCAATGGGGAGTATGAATCACACCCCAACACGATTGTAGCTCATCCTCTTGTTGCTCTGCAAGTCATCATCATTGAGGTCCCTCACAAGCTACTCATGGAACCCTATTCCTCCCGAGCGTCGTTGAGCATCGGACAACCTCGGCCATAATTGAGCGTCATAGAGCAAATTTATGAAGTCATGAGCTATGGTGTTCTAATTTTTAGAGTTGGGTGAGTAAATTGGGGTCAGCGTCATCAGGCTTTTGATCGTTTTGACTTGGAGCAATTTTCCCCAAAAACAAAATAACAAAATTTTTTATTTAAAAAACGTATTTTATGTGTGACATCAAGATCATCGCCGATTCGACCATGTAAAACGGTTGGCGCTGATTGGGTATCCACATAAGTATTTTTTGAGATAAATTAACCGAATGAACTCAATTGTCAAAATTAAAAGATTTATTATTGAATTGATAAAAGTATAATAGGTTTAATACTTTTTTGAGCCAACTTATGTGTTAGAATATAATATGCGGAAACGATAGGATCTTACAATTTACATCAACGCACAAATTCCAAAGAAATAAACGAGAAATAATAAGGACATCAGAAATTTACGTGGTTCGAGCGAAGTATCGGTACCTATGTTCACGAGAAGAGCCAGCACCAAATAATCAACTATAATCAAAGAATTAGAATTTATAATCACTCACACGCTCGAGTGTTTCCTACACATAAATTTAACCACAAATCTAAAGTGTTTATAAATAAATAACTCATTTGGACATAAACTTACAGCACAAAATTACCGTGTGTTCAAGATTTAAACAAAACGATATACATACGCCAAAAACAAGAACTCTAGTGTTTGTCTTTTGGTTCATGTATGTACGGATTTGCATTCTTCTTTACTTGATCGTGCGGCGCTCTTCGACGTTCCTTTCGTGCGGCTCTTTCTTCTTCGTAGGGCTTCAGCGGTTCTTTCTAAAAAATAAAGACCTGTTCTATTTTACATGTGTGCCCAGAGTCAACATCTGTGACTCTAGGCCCCATCATGTGCTTCTTTCTTCAATGGGAAGTGGGGCGGTGAAGGTAAGGTGAAGAAACCCTTCCTTTTTCATCCTTTTTCCTATATATATATTGTGAGCCCAAAGTCAAGTCTTGACTTTGGGCCCCAAGTAGATAACCTTGTTCGGCTCCTACAGATAAAGAAGAAACTTTGCTCATTTTTTCTTATTCTATTTTATTTCCTATTTTATAAACCTTCATGGAGTCCAATAAAACTTCTTCTATTGATCGAAACATCCAAGACCCAAAAAGAATTTTGAATTCCTTTTCTTGTGCGTAATTTTAAATATTATCTTCATCAAAAAAATATATTCACAATCAAATAAGAAAAATTTTATCCAAACGAATCGCGTTTTGTAAACGCTCAAACTCGATACATAATTTAACATTATAAATAGACATGTTGCCCCAAACCAATTGCTTATCACCCTAATTAAAGAACCTAAAAATATGTTAGGTGGCCGTATTATTGAACTTCTAACGTCATCTATGTGATGTCATCGTAAGAAAACTTGTAAAGCTATCTTGGAAAGCAATGTCCTCGAAAATCTTGGTCATTATTGGTTTTTTTTTTCTTTATTTGTTTAGGTGGCTTTTTATGTTTTCTTGGTTGAAACTATATCAGGTGCATAAGCGATGAGCCAACTTATACAAGTTAAGCAAATTAAGAGATAAATATGCAAATCACAGAAAAATATGAAACGCCATAGTTAGTTTTCACATGTACAGTGTTCGACACTAGGGTATGCCACGGATTGGAGGTTTTTACGAGGCATGAAAGTCTGAGGAGGTGACCAAGATGACTAGCTAGATTTTTTTTTTTTTTAAATATGCTCTAGGATATTGTTAGGGGTATTATGGGAATTTTCACTTATATTTTAGAGAAATTTTGTAATCAATAGGAATGAATTGTAAATGGGGAGACTGAATCTCCTCCATGAGATCAAG
This sequence comes from Eucalyptus virginea, assembly GCA_014182375.1. Taxonomy (NCBI): domain Eukaryota; kingdom Viridiplantae; phylum Streptophyta; class Magnoliopsida; order Myrtales; family Myrtaceae; genus Eucalyptus; species Eucalyptus virginea. The sequence continues at coordinate 21,041,502 of CM024522.1, read as the reverse complement.
AGAAGGCTCATATATATACATATGTATGTATATTTATGTATATGTCTCTTCATCATTTGTAACATCTCATATCTAACATAACAATCGGTAATAGTGTTTTGTCTGACCACACTTCTCTCTAGAGTTTCTGTTTACAAGTTAGAGTAGGCTAAGTGTGGGAGTGAACATTTGACGAGAAAAAGGCCGAATTTAGGAGACTCGATTAGTGGTGAACGGGTCAAAGTCAAAGAGTATCTTAATTTCACACAATCGTGATGTCAAGAGTCAACCTTCGACACTTATACAAAGATGTATATATACGTCAAAAAATAATAAATAGAGTGATATCACAAAAAAAATTGAGAAGGAAATAAATGAGGGTAGTTATTAACGGGGTTGAGTAATTTTATTCTTGTAGTATTTATGAATGATAGTTTTGGAAATTGAAAATTAGGATAAAATGAGGTAAATATATAAAAGATATATCATAATTACGACCCAACCATGTCGACATGAGAATGACATTGGATATGCCTTTTTTTCCCCTCCCTCGGGACTGCTCTTGCATAACAATTTTCGAGCAAGACTTCCAATTCGTTTTTTTCCCCTCCTCAATTTAATCAATGTACACCGGATGATCGGTATCAATATGTCAATGAACGAATTGCCTCCCACTCCAATTTTTTTTTTTTTTTTGGTTCAAAACGATTCCTTTAATACCTACCTTCGACCAGCGTTTTCGGAACAAGACGGAAGGGCCTCTGAATAAAGGAAAGCGCAAACTGGTTGAAGTGGGGGCTTGAATTCTCTGGGCCTTGGCAACCCAATCAGCAGATTGGCGTCGCGGTAGCTGTGCACAACTTGGGCTTCATGGAAATGGGCCAGACGCAATCTGCAAAAGGGCCCACAGTCCCCACCCGGGCTGATAAGTACCCGAGGGTGGAAAGCCTAAGCCTATCAGAGTGATCTAAGCCGTCAGTTTCTTAAGCACGCATGTAGATCGGTTTTGGCTTCAGAGTACATCATAATTGTACTGCAGTGGAAACTCGAAAAAAAAAAAAAACTCGAGCACGACCCGCAAAACCATCGACCAAGCTTCCAGAAGAATCTTGCAAAGTACTTGCTATTGCTCCTGCCATTGCCCCCTCAGCGAACGATTCATCAAAATTTATCTTTAGAGCTGGTTAGTCGCCTCGCATTTGCTGAAGTTTTCTTTAGTGGATGCCTTCGCAGTGGCAGAAGACAAAATTGTTTCTTGCTTTTCCGTAAATTTTAGAGGACACCGGCGATCAATTCCTGGGAAGGAAAGTTCAAATTGGGCTTCTTCGATTGCAACAACCATTTCTCTATTTTGGCAATCTCTTTGGTTGAGATCTGGATTTGGAAGCCGGAGTCTGACTAAACTTTCTTTGTCCAGCGATATGAAGGATTATGTTCTGTGGTTTCTGGGAATTTTTGGCATAGAAGGCAGATAGATTCAGGTCCACGTAAGTACCCTGATCCGGAAGCTCGCGTCCATATTCTAGGAGTCCAGTAGAAGATGATGCTTAGTCGACACTATTGCTGCTCTGTTTTTATCGAATTCGATTATACATACTCCTCAATGAATAGTCCCTTGATTTAACTTCCAGTCCAAAACCGAGCTACCCTTCTTGGAATTCATACTTAGTGAACTTTAAGTAATCCAACTGTTATGTGCTCATCAAATAACCTTTGCAGAGTCCTCTCTTTTGATATCTTATTCTCCTAGTTAATCAAATCAACCACCCTTTTATGTCTTATTCTCCTTTTTAATTAAGTCAGCCACCATTTGAAATTCGTCACGATTCGCTAGCTATAACTCTTCTTCTTTTTGGCCATACCTGCATACCAAAATTTGCCATTGGGGAAATAAATTTCTTTTAACATCTGACTCCATATAGCTAAAGGCTTTTCGCTAATGTCCATGCCTATTTGTCTAGCACTGCTTTCATCACAAGAAATCAAATCTTCAGAACCTCAGACAGATTCTTCTTGTTTTCAAGACTTCCCCACCTTCTCCCATGCTTACCCGATTTAAACTCATTGGTTTTTTCATCAAACAGAATCCACAACCTTACAAATGTAAATGGGGATTTGAAATATCTACATTTCATATTAGGGCAGGGCTTGTTGCACGATAGTTCTCCTTCCACCCTTTCAGGGTTTAAGCTTTATCAAAATCGAATCAAAGCAAGCTAAGGCATTACTCCCTATAGGAAACTAAAAATTTTAACAAGTACTCTGCATTGTTATGTTGTTCTTCTGGGCACCACTCCATTTGGTGCCCAATAATTTCCATAAGAAAATTTTGACCATAAAGAGAGCTAGACAATATTTGAAACATTGGTCTATGATATTATTTTCCTAATTTATAAGAATTTTAAGATAATTATACGAAGGCAAAAAAGTAAGAAAAGAGATTTTCCGATTGCTGATTTTAAAAGAACAGAGGAAGGAAGTAAAAAGAAAAAAAAAAAAAGATAGAAAGACACTTCTGCTCAGGATATTGAGTGTGTCTTCTCATCGATGAAAATCTCTGAAGTCTGACATGTGTATTACTCTTTACATAATTCATCACTGCAGAAGTGAAACAATCAAGTGAAATAATCGTGATTTTACCTGATCATTTCACAAATAATCGGTTTTTCTTGAAAATAAATAAATAAATAAATAAATGGCTCTCATAAGAAACACATTGGATTTTCAGCTCATGGTTATTTGATCGGAATAGCGTATATCGCCCAAGAAAAGGGCATGTAATCACAGAGCCCTCGATGACTCAAAACCAACAAAAAGAGAAAACAAGAAAAACCAAAACGAAAAAGAAAGAAATCAAGAAACCAATCAATCAAGAGAGAGATCAGAGCATTGGTTAAGGGTAATCAGTCACGGTTTAATCAGAAACACGGACCAAATTTAGATTTACTCATCACATCTCTACTGCAAAACAAGAACAAGAACAAGAACGAAAAGAAAAGAAAAGAAAAATCTGAGTAAAAACCCGAGAAAGAAGAAAAGCAAGGGCGAGATTTGACCTTGGAACGGAGAAGAAGATACGAGACAATCATCAGAGACTTAAATACTAGGAATCCCGGGGCCTGAGCCCTTCATATTGTTGCAGTTTTCTCTCATCACTTGATCGCACAGCAGATCCCGACTGGACAACAACCAAACGGAAGAAAGAAAGAAAGAACGAAAGAAAAAGCTTCGAAAGAGACGAGCAAACTCAAACGCGAGAAAGATCTAACCAAACCAAGATGGTGGGACGCTGCGAAGCAAAGCAGCCGTCGGCTCGAGAGCGTCCCTGCGCTCCAGCTGAGGAAGAGAGATGAGAAGGGGGAAGCCTCCTTGAGCTCGATTTTATAGATCGAACATGATGGGGGTGGCGGTCGTGCAGGAAACCCTAGATCGTCCGGCCACCGCAGCCGCGTGGTTATGATTGATGGGCCGGGCCTGTTCTCATTTTATCTGGTTCGAGGCCCAAACTACCCATGACAGATTGGGCCCAAATTCGCTCGAACATGGGCTACGTTGGGGACTCAACTTGCTGGCACGTCACAAAACTCTAGCGCAAAAGCATTTTCTTGAAAACGAGAAAAAGCGAAAAAAAAAAAAAAAAAAAAAAAAAGTTATGGTGGGTGAAGATCAGAGGGATTATAAGCATGGACTCCTTTGGCAAGGAAGGCGACAAGCGGACAAAATTATAAAAGATTGATCTAGCTATCTGTGAAATTTGCATCCAATATAAACGAAAATGCTTTTAGAGAGCAATAGTGGAGCGTTAATTCTAACATAATATAACAAACGGCATGTTACCGTGGAACTCTAACTTTTTCATCCTACTACTTGTCTCAAATAAAAGGATGCAATGGAGATTAGAATCATATTCCCGCTTTAAATCCTATCCTCTGTTACAAATGAAGCGTCCCAGGTTTTTCCTCAAAGAATTGCATCAGAAACACAACAAAATTGATGTACGGTCCATCATAAGATATGTAAATATATAAATATATATATTATATTTTGGGTAGAATCGTGAGATGTTCACATGTACCTTCCCAACGAGACATTTTGAACCTTAGCAGGTGAGCAAAATCAAACCGAGTAAAACTCCTTAATTATTCTTATCAAAAACAAAAAAATAAAAACAAAAAAAAAAAACTCCTTAATTATTCTTATCACTAGTATTATAGTCAACATTGCCATCGATTGTCCTACGATCAGACTAGGACGTGGGTATGGTTCCCCCCTTGCGCTTGCTCCCCACCCCAGGTGCTTGGACAGAAGGTAATCACATAATCCTTGGAGGCACAGCTCACCAACGGCGGGGGCGAGTCATAGGCGTAGCTGTAGTAACACGGACAGGCATCCTTGAAGATCCAAGAATACACGCTGGGCTTGCACTTCTCCGGCGTCCCGTACTGGTTCCGGCAGCAGAACTTGTCGGCGTTGAAGGCCAAGCAGGCGCTCTTGCAGGCGACGACTTTGCCTTCCCCGTTCACCACTTGCAGCTCTGCTGGGCACACGTCGTTCAAGTTCTTCGAGCACCCCGGGATGCCGCACTTGGGCCACGCTGGCTTCGACTCTACCGAGATTGGGATGTTGTACCCGTCGACGAGGCTGACATCATAGAAGCTGGGCTGGTCCTTGTCCGCCGGGAGCGAGACCTGGACCAGTGTGGCGGGAGGGGTCCCGCTGAGGCCGCCGCAGGCGAGCCGCCCATCGCAGTCCCCAGTCTCGCAGGCCGGACGCCAGTTGGACCCAAACCTGCACCCGGTGCGGGCCCAGATCCGCCCGGCCCACGACGGCGGGGCCGAGAAGCGATGGATGGATCCGGGCGGGAGGTAAAAGCCTCCGTCCGCGATCACCGGTTGGCCTGTGTTGGGAGCCGTGGCTGGCCATACGGGAAATGGGCATTTGTTGTGGACATAGAAGTTGACTTGTCCTGTCCATTCAGCATTCCCTGCGTGATGCCATTACACGTTAGTGAAAAACTTCACCAGCCAAACCAGACTTACAGCGATAAACATATAGGCCAAAATGTGAAAACTCGAAAGGCAGAATGTGAATCAGCAAATCACTTATGTATGTAGCATAAAAAACGCTGATCAATGACAAAGAACACAGGAGACACGAGTTCCATTGCGCATGCTGTTCGAGAACATATGGTGAGTCGAGGGAATCGTTACCGGGCGACAAGAGGAGACCAGTCAGGACGAGACAGAAAGACGAGATGAGATACGAGGACTTCATTCTGAAACGGAGGATTGAGCGGAGGAAACATGAGGCTTATGGCTGCCTTTTATAGTGGGAGAAGACAGTGAGATTTTGTGTGCTGCTTCCATTGCACTGCAAGTCTCGATGCGGCAGCCTTGGGAGGCAAGAAAAGCGATAAAGGCCTTGGACGTGTTTAGTCGTCCCTCTCTCTGGTAGAAAATCTCGGTCGATTAAATTGACCATTAGGAAATCATCTGCTCGATGAACTATTTAATTGCTTCAAGCATGGGGGAATGATAGAGTAAAGCCATGTATGCAGCACACAGATGGTCGTTCTCGTCAGTATAATCAAAACGAAAAGTATCCATGTTTAAAATAATGAAAAAAATAGCTGGGAAAAGCTTAACCCACCATTATCTTTTCCAAAATCCATCATAATTTGATTTTTATTAGACGCAAAACATCTATAATTTCTGATTGCAATTCATATGCAATAAGATAGCATATACAACTGATTAATTGGATTTTTTTTTTTTTTTAAAACCAAAGTAAGTATCCGAGCAATCTCTTATCATGGTTGTGAACAAATCTTCACGATCTTCATTCTATAGGAGTAAGTCAACTTAGTCATTTGGTACATGTTCATGTGGTGTCCATGAGATGCCAAATTGAAAACCCTCCTTGTTAGAGCAACATTACTATTATTAATATTTAATAGAAATTATAATTGGGGAAACAATGGGTATTGGTCTGGTTACTTAGAGGTTTGATCCCTTTCGTTTCAATGCTTATTAAAACCAAATCTCTACATCCTTGATTCTACAAGTGTAAGACAACTTGGGCATTTGGTACATGTTTATATGCTATCAATCAGATGCCACATAAAAACCCTCCTTTTTAGAGCAACACCAGTATTATTAGTATGGAATAAAAATTAAATTGGGGAGAGAACGATTCTTGGTATGGTTAGTCAAAGGTTTGATTCCTTTTGTTTTAAGGAATATTATGGTTGTGAATGATTTTTACGACCTTGATTCTAAAAGAGTGAGTCAACTTGGCAATTTGGTACCTATTCATATGGTACCAATTAGATGCCAATTTGAAAATCCTCCTTTTCAGAGCAACATTAGTATTATTGGTATTGAATAGAAATTGGAGGGACAATAGGTCTTGGTCTGTTTATTTAGAGGTTTGTTTACTTTCATTTCACGGAATATTAAAACCAATGTAATTATCCAAGGAATCTTTTTATCGTGGTTTTCAATGGATCTTTGCGACCTTGATTCTATAGGAGTAAGTTGACTTGGGCATTTGATACCTATTATGTGCTATTAATTAGACGCCGAATTAAAAAAAAAAAAAAAAAAAAAACCCTCCTTTTAAGGCAACACTAGTATTACTATTATTGAATAGAAATACAAATGGGGAGATAATGGGTCTTGATCTAATTACTTGGAGCTTTGATTCCTTTTGTTTCAAGGAATATTGAAACTAAAGTACCTATTCGAGGAATCTTTTATTGCAGTTGTGAATGAATATTTACAACCTTCATTGTGCAGGAGCAAGTCAACTTGAGCATTTGGTACTTGTTCATATGCTTTCAATTAGATGTCAAATCAAAAACCCTTCTTTTAAAGCAACACTAGTGTTATTAGTATGGAAGAGAAATTAAGTCTCAGTTTTGTTATTTAAAGGCTTGATTCCTTTCCCTTCAAGTAATATTAAAACCATAGTAATTATCCGAGATATCTTTTATCGGGGTTGTGAATGAATATTTCCAACCTTGGTCCTATAGGAGTAAGTTAAGTAGGGCATGTGGCACTTGTTCATGTGCTATCAATTAGACACCGAGTTAAAAAAAAACCTCTCCTATTTGGAACAACACTAGTATCGTTAGTATTAAATAGAAATTAAAATGGGCAGATAGTGGGTCTTCATCTGGTGACTGGGGGGTTTAATTCCTTTCGTTTCAAGGAATACTAAAACCAAAGTTATTATCTGACGAATCTGTTATTGTAATTGTGAATGAATTTTGATGACGTTGATTTTACAGGAGTAAATCAACTGAGCATTTTGTACCTATTCATGTGCTATTAATTAGATGTCAAATTAAAAACCCTCCTTTTTAGAGCAACGCTGGTATTATTAGTAGTGAATATAAATTAGAATGGGAAAGACAATGGGTCTTGATATGGTTACTCAATAGTTTGATTCCTTTTGTTTCAAGAAATATCAACTCTTTGTAAAATATTTGTTTTGAGGAGGATCGTTTATTTGCTCAGCCAACCTAGAATGGAGTAGGGAAAATTATCAAAAAAGTCACAATCCTATTACATTTTTCCAATTTGGTTATAAATATTTTGATTACGACAACTGAGATATAAACATTTCATGTTTTGTCAATTGAGCTTATTCGGCTAATTTTAATTAGAAATCGTTAACACGACGTGCTGGCATGGCCAACATTGACATTGTCAAATTTTTATTATATTTTTCGATTTTTTAATTTATTCTTTTATTTTCTTTTTTCCTTCCCTTCTTCCTCTAGCCGGTCATTGAGCCTTGACAATGACCAATGATTGGTTGAAGGCTAGAAGTGAGCTTTGCCCACCCCTAGTGAGGCTTAACCTTGTTGGATATGGCTCGGCCTCACCATAGCTCAATGAGGTTTGCCCTACCTCTAGTGAAGCTTGCCCTTGTTGACCATCAGCAATGCTAACTTTGCCCAATGGGGGAGGGCTTCACTAGAGGTCCGCGAGATCAACCTAACTAGCCCTCATCTCTGGCAAGTCACCAAGCCTTGGTGACTAACTAGAGAAAGAAAAAAAAAAAGAAAAAAATTCAAAAAATAAAATAAAAGTATTATTAAAAATTATTCACGTCAACGCCATCTCTGTCATGTAAGATGCCTAATATTCACCTTAGCAACTTCTGATCAAAATTGATTGAATGAATTCAATTAATAAAATGTGAAAATATTTATGATTCAGTTAACATAATTAAAAAGGTTTAAGATCAAATTCATAATAGTGTAATGTATTTAAGACTTTTTAATAATTTTTCCATTTTTGACAAGGACTATTGAGCAATAGATTCCCGAGAATCACCACACAATTCTAGTGCCAAAAGCGAACCACGAAATTCTTTTTAGTTCTTAGATTTTTCTTAGGTTTCGCAATTTTGTTGAGATGGTCATGATATAGACAAAAATCTCCTCCAAGATGAGATGAGATCTTCTACAATAAATGACTTTTTGACCATCTAATCTCTAGAGTTCACATGGACGTCTTACCTTTCTCCTCAGAATCTAGCATTAAAACCCAAAATCTCACCTTTTACAGTATCTACCTAACACACCATTAAATGACTTCGCGTAATTTTATTCGTAGATCCATCTCTGCTTCAATTAAAAAACAGGGAGAGAGAGCGAGAGGGAGAGAGACAGAGAGGTTTCGCCACCTCAGATTTTCCGACAAAGGAAAAGGTTACGTGGGGGCGTCGGAGTCGATCGTTGGAACCGTCGAAAAAACGGTCGTGACGGTGACGGAGTGCTTCTCAAGACTCGAGCTTGGGTCCCAGCTACTGCCGGGACGCAAACGCTGCTGACTCGTGACTTCCGGAGAAGAGAAAGACGGCAGAGCGACCGCAAAACCATAGACGTTGTCGACATCGTCTTTTCCCAGGAATAACTCCGGCGAAAACCCAAGGAAGAATCCTGTGGGCGCCCATCAAACTTTGTCTTCTGTGGAAAGGGAAAAGAGAAAAGAAGGGACGCAAGTACAAACCCATTACCTGAAACTCCCTGACCAGTGACCAGTCTCCTCCAAATTCGCGCTGAATCGATTCTTTAAAATCCGACGCTCCGCTCTTTCTTCCGTTTTTTATTTTCTCCCTTTTTTCCCTTCCAAAGGTCGTACCTTAAGAGTTTTTTTTTTTTTTTTTGGCTCGGCAGTAAGAATCCCAGAACGAGCTTCTCCTGGCGAAAGCAGGCTTTTCGTTCTAATGGGTATTCCGGATTTTCTCCTTCTCTCTCTCTGTTTTCTGCTCTTCTTGCCTTTGCGCGGTGCTGCTGCTCCGGTCCCGAGATGGCTGCTTGGGGAGCAAACGTAACGAAATTCTCTCTCTACCGAACTCTTGCTCGCTGCCTGAGATGGGCGTTATTGTTGAACTCAGAGATGATGGTGACTTGTTATTGAAAATTTTGGCAGGCACGGATCGGGTCTTGGAGCTAAGGCTGCTGCATCTTCTGTTGCTTTTGATCCGACCCGAGTCACTCAACTGTCTTGGAACCCCAGGTGCTCAAGCCTTTCTAGTCTCTGTCTGTGTGTTTCTTTTTTGCTGATATTGTCTTTCAAATTGCCAATGCGCTGGATTGTTTGATCAGAGATAGTTTGGATCAGTCAATGTCTTCTAGTGTATGTGTTGTGAATTCCTGAGTTGGAAGGTCATTGGTTAAGATGTCCCCGAAATTTGTGTCATCGCAGGGCTTTTATCTATAAGGGGTTTTTATCTGATGATGAGTGTGATCATCTCATCAAGCTGGTTAGTCGTTTGTTCCTTCTGATGTTGTATCTGTGGGCCTGATGGAGATTAGATAGAAATAGGATTGACAAGATTGGTTTTTTGATGGATCAGGCGAGGGACAAGTTGGAGAAGTCCATGGTGGCTGACAACGAATCGGGAAAGAGTATGTTGAGTGAAGTGCGGACAAGCTCCGGAATGTTTCTGCGGAAAGCTCAGGTGGCTGGATTCATCTTTCGAGTTTGCATGATGTTTCTTTCTTTCCCTCAATGAGGTCCTCACCCATAGCTGCTACTGCAATCTATCTGCAATATTAGCAGTGTCCCTTGAGAGATCTATGATCACCACATTGTTAACAACTGCTAGTTACTCGCATCTAGTGGCATGTTGAACGTTTGAGTTGCTAGTTGCCTTTGATTTTGACAGTCTGCTCAAAAGGTTTTGCATGTATATGTATTAAATATTGGGAACGTGGCTTTTGAATGATAGGGTCTTTGAGTAGGATGTACTCGAGAAACATTCTGCTTCTTAGGGTTCCGGTCCAGAACTGTAGACGTGTATTACGACTTTGTGTAGAAGCCTTTGTTAGGGGCGAGTTTTGTAGCTTGATTAAACTATGAAAGAGTGGTGTAGGACTTATGTATTGTCTTGACTCTACACTTGATTGAAGGATGAAGTTGTTGCTCATATCGAGGCTCGGATTGCTGCGTGGACCTTTCTTCCTGAAGGTAAAGGTCCTATTGTATTCCATGGATGAGCTACTTCTTCCTGTTCTATGACGTAGCGTTGTCTTTCTGTATGCTAATTTGAGCTATATAACCAGAAAATGGAGAGTCAATTCAAGTACTCAGATATGAGCATGGAGAGAAGTATGAGCCTCATTATGATTATTTTATTGACAAGGCTAATCAAGAGCACGGTGGCCACCGAGTGGCTACTGTCTTGATGTACTTGTCTAATGTGGAGAGAGGCGGGGAAACAGTGTTCCCCAATTCAGAGGTAAGCAATTCTTGTCGATGAATCGGTTTTCTATTTCTCATATGGTGTTCCTGAACCTTAGTCTTTCTCTTCATTTCCATTTCACAGGACAAAATGTCTCAAGTAAAGGAAGATGACTGGTCTGATTGTGCCAAACAAGGTTATGCTGGTGTGTGGATTAAATTCGCAAGTCTTGCACTTTAGTGTCGTCAACTTTCTGGTTTTTTTGTTCATTTCATAGGCAATTATTTAAGCGTTGCAAACAACTAATTCAATGTTGAGAGCATGACTGGGCTGTAATACTGTTTGTGCTTACATGAAGTGTAGTGAGTCCCCAGCAATAGACTGCAAAACATGCAAAGATGACGTAGGTTAACGATTCCTCCAAGTAGTTTTAGACAGTGGATACAATGTAGTTATGCAGGGCAACACTACTTAAAAGAATAGATATGCTTGAATCATAAGGGTGGCGAGTCCAGGTGAGCCAGCTTGCACTGTCAATTGAATTACTTTGATTTGTCCATATGTGCAGTGTTATTCATAATTTTTGTTACTTTTGTTTGCCGTTCATACCAAATCACTCTTCTGTTCTGACCCTGTCATTCATTTCATCAGAAACTTCCATAACTGTGATTATTTGTGTTATCTGCAGCGAAGCCGAAGAAGGGCGATGCTCTGCTGTTCTTCAGTCTCCATCCCGACACAACCACAGACGATACTAGCTTGCACGCGAGCTGCCCTGTCATCGAGGGCGAGAAGTGGTCTGCGACCAAGTGGATCCACGTCAGGTCCTTCGACACGCCGCTGGATCCAGTCACTGTCGGGGAATGCAGGGATGAAAACCAGAACTGCGCTTCATGGGCGAAGGTCGGCGAGTGTGAAAAGAACCCTCTCTACATGGTGGGCTCCAAGGACGTGTACGGATCCTGTAGGAAGAGCTGCGGGGCCTGCTCATCCTAGAGTTTCTTTCTCGTCGCGCTTTTGCAGAGTTGAGTGTAGGAGTTCCATAGAGATGTACATACACACAGCCATTAAGGCTTGAGTAATTTATACAGCATATGCATGAGGGAGTAGCGTGTCTTGTACATTCACAATGGAGCTACAACAAGTACTCTGCCAATTCTCTCTCAGTCCACCGTGGTGCTTTGACATGAAATTGATTGTTCGCTTGAGAAGATCAAAATTGGTCCCTAGTGATTGCTGGCGATTGTTAATTTATTATTGTAACGCAAAGCGATTGGCTGTTTGACAAAATTGAAGAATGGACTCTGATTGTTCGTTGAAAACATTTTCCTTATTTTTGGTTTGTTTAGTACCGTTAGGAAAATGAATCAATGAAAAATGTTTTCTTGATCAATAAAAGACTATACTTAAATTATGGAAAATGATTTTTTTCATCAAAAAATTAGAAAATTTCAATTGCTAAATTGTTCTTTTCACGTAAACTCTCCAAATTCAAACTCTCCTTTCCAAAGAAAATTAAGTTTGTTCGTAACAAACGCAAGCTTAGCGTGACATTGTATAAGCTCCCCTTGTTTATGCAATTAAATTGCAAAATAAATTTCTTCCATCAAATAAAAAAAAAATATTAACATGGCACAAAAACCATACACGCTCTCATGATTATTTTTTAATGAAAGTGCAAATTTTTGGCCGAAAATGAGTGAAGTTCTGACACCCATTTTTTTTTTCCTTGTAACAATCAGGCTGTTCCTTCGGAGAGATCGCGAGAAAGAAATTCGACCAGGAATCTTAGCACGAGTTGAGTTAATCTCGCACGTGAAAATTGATATCGACAAGAATTATCTTCGATTTCTTTTATATTTTCTTGAACACGTAAAACGGATTATCCGCAGGCGAGAGACGGGGTTCCACCCTCAGTTCGCCGAGACAGCTTCCGCCGGAGTCGAGCCGCTCGCCGGTGACAAGCGACCAGTCGCGATTCAACAGCAACCATCAAGAAAGCATCGACCCATCATTCCCCAAGAACAGCAATCGACAGATTCAACGGTCGATGCGGTCCTGAGCCCCGAGTCTTGAGGGTCTTGCGAAGGAAATGGCGGTCTCGTCGTCTCCCATCTACTCCCCACTCCACGCTAACGCCGGCAACTTCGACCTGTGCTTTTCGCCGCCGCCTAGGCTTCTCCGGCTTGGCTCCACTTCCGGGCCCACAATTAGACGAACTGACTTCCTCGTTCTCGCTCGCAGTACGCTCTTTTACTGTAATTTCGTGTGTATGTTGTCTCTGGAGTAATTTTCATAGCAAGAATCTCATGGCATTCTCTGGGTTTCGTCCCTTCTTCTTTCCTGATGTTGTCTGTCAGAATCGGGCGGTGGGTTGGCGAGTGAGGACAAGAGAGAGTTGCTCGAACGCTATGGTCTCGACCCTGATGAATTCTTGTCCGACCCTTCTCCTAACAAGGTCTGCGTGTGCGTGTGTGGAAATGTCAAATGTTCATTCAGTGCCATTAATCAATAGTGATATATAGTTATGTGCTGTTTATTTTGTTTTCGCAAATGTCTGAAAGCCTCAGCGTGATTCCTTCGTCCTGCAATGGGGAGAGACGATGTCGAGACCTGACTTTGAATCGATTTGGCTTTGCATGGTTTTGTTAATGTTTTAATTTTTGTATGTTGCTCAGGCAAGAAGGAGAAAAGATATGCAAGACACAGGACGAGGCAAAAGAACTCAGCAAGAGGAGTCGGCACCCCCACGGACCACTCATAAGCTGCTTCAGGTTTAGTTTCCTCCATTTTGCTTGTTTTAGCTAGGTTTTGGATTTCTTAATTTATTGGGGGGAAGGGGGCAAATTGACTTAATTGATCTATTCTTTGAGAGGCCATGTCATCTGAATAATCTGAGGAATGAGACTGAAGAATTTTTGGGTTCTTTCTTACAAGCTTGCCATAGCATTCCCTTCAAATTATCATGAATTTTACTCCTTTCTGGTGACTTGGATGAAATTGGGCTTAACCGAATCCTTTCAGAGATGATCTTGAGGGGTCTTAGATTAAATTTTAGGCCAAATTGCTCTGCATTGAATCTAGTCTTGCTGCATAAAAGGGAAATGTATGATTGTTAAACAACAGGTACTTGGAGGGACGGCTCGAAGAAAGAAGTTGCTCTCGCCAAAGGGAATGGATGTGCGCCCTATGATGGAAGTGGTCAAAGCTGCAACTTTTTCGATATTACAGGTACCTCTCTCTCTCTGGTTTGATTGTTTAATGTTGAACTCTTATCCCAACTTCTGAAATTTTGTTAGGCGGCTGGTGGCAGTCCTGCATGTTTAAGGCCTGGTCGTTGGTTGGATTTGTACAGTGGTACAGGATCAGTTGGAATTGAGGCCATCAGCCGAGGTTGTTCTCAGGTACGGAGATTGTTCTATAGTTACTTTGTTAGTAATACAACATGCAAAATTATGGTAGGGATTGAGTTTGATTTTGATCGTGAATCTGCAGAATTGTACTTATGACCAACAGATTGTTATTGTTGTTGTTGTTATTGTTGTTGTTGTTATTGTTGTTGTGGTTATTATATTAATTACTATTGAGTGTCTTAGTTATCTGATCTGGTGATATTTCAGGTTCACTTTGTTGAGATGGATCCGTGGGTTGTGTCGGATGTCTTACGACCAAATTTAGAATGGACTGGGTTTCTTGACGCCGCAGTAATTCACATGGTCCATGTGGAAGATTTTTTAGAAAGAGCAGAGCAATTTGTTGGTACTCTCTCTCTCTCTCTCTCTCTCTCTCTCTCTCTCTCCGTGGCAGGTATCATTTATGCTTTTCAACATTGCTTTCTCACTTTATTACCATTATAAATTCTGGCTTGCACATAGGTGTTCCATGTATAGATCCTTTGATGAGAATGAGCTTAAGGATGTTTATAAGCTGTAGGTTTTAGCAACTAATGTCTCTTAAAGGTGGCTTTTGGCTGTGTGCTTTGGCTTTTAGTTGTGTCTATCCGGGTGTATCTTTGTTTGTATCCCCTCCATATTACGGTGAAGTTTACTGCAACCACACCATGTATTAACAATTATTTCGGACTGTCAGGAAAGGCGATTAATAAGCGTGAAGAAAAGATCATTCTGATAATTGTTCTACAAAAAGTTGTCTTAATGAAGGATAGGAAAGTTGTGACATTTTTCATTGAAGTAGTTTTCTCACTGTTTGGCTGGTGCATTTGTCTGAGTAATTGCTTAAAAGGGGTGGAATCACACTCATTGTCCATTTAAGTCCAGTATATGAAGATTCTCATTTTCTCCAGGTAAAGATGGTTCATTTGACTACATAAGCATTACACCCCCTTATATGCAAGTTGACTACGGAGTATTGATGGACCAAATCTCTAAATCACCATTATTGGGAGAAGATTCTTTTGTTGTAAGTTTCTTATCTCCTACTCTGCTTGAGTTTAGGCGTAAACCTTATTCTTTGCACAATCAACTTTGTTTATTTCATCTCATCTATCCAATTTCCTTTTTAGGTGGTGGAATATCCTCTAAGAACAAACATGCTAGATTCTTGTGGATGCCTCGTAAAGGTATGTTGTATCTCTATTGTTATTCATTCTCTTTCGTTGCATGTGCTCAAAGTAAACAACAAAATGTTCCAATGCTATGTTGAATATGGAGTTCCATGAAAAATTTTGCCAAGCACTAACAGTTTTTGCTAATATAGAGATCTTTCCTTAGGAAACCAACTCTTTGTACTTCGCCTCTAAGCAAATAGTATCCTAGGAAGAATGCTAGTTACTTATTCTTATTTCCATTTCACCACGCTTTACACTTACTGAAACATTTACTTATGGAACTCTAAGTGTGTCTTATTTGTGGCGAGGGATTATTTTTTGGTGTATTTTACTCTGGTAAAGTAGAAACTTATATTTCCATGGCACATTGTGTGATTGGTACAGCATAAAACAACTTTACTAGGTCAGTTCATCCTTGTTTGTACTTGACATGAGTGCTTCATGAGGATTTATAAATTAACAATTGTAGTGGTACTTTAGATCACTTCTGCTATCTCAATAAACTCTTTTAACCCTGTAGTGAATTTTGGAACCGTGTGTTCATATGTTTGCGATACTTTGGAACTTTGCAAACCCTGTATGTTGCCAACTTTCACTGTGCTTTCATCTAATGTGGTAAACTGCTACTTGTAATATCTTTTCAATGTACAGATTCTGCTGTATGCTGAGATGGTTCAAATGTTCCTTAAAAAATGTCATTAATCAAAAGCCCATGATTCCATGTTAAACAAGATCTTGTAAGCTAAAGAACATTTGATGTCAATGTACATTAACAAGCCAGACAAAGCATGTTGTCTGAGTGATGCTGGTTATACTGTTCAAAGTGAACAAATTAGTGTAGCATATAAAGGCCGCACATCTAAGTGCTCCATCTTCCTGTCCCTCATTCCTGTCCTGGTTGTTGTCACTATTCAATGTGACATACTGCGAATTTTCTGACTGCTCACCACTGGCAATGAAAGTTCTTATTCCTGGCTTTCTGCTTTCACCATTCCAAAATCCATGATGTTGGTAGTGAAGGCTCTCATTCCCGTGCTTGTTGCCATCACAGTTGCAAAATTCACGTGAAGTTGACAACTACACTCTGTTTGAGATGGAAGTTCATGAAAACTTATGTTTGTGAGGTGGTATTCTGAATATGCAGATAACTGATCGACGCTTTGGCCGGACGCATTTGGCAATTTATGGGCCTAAGTGGTCCCAAAAAAAGAGGAAGTCGACTTAACTCTGGCTGATATCTGGAAGTGATCCAGTGCTACTTCGTTACAGCAAAATATGTTGTTAAGCCGTTTGCTGTTGACGTCTAGAGTCTTCAGAATGCCATGACTGCTGACTGATATCCTATTACTCTTCCTCTTAATTCTCATCATGCTTCATCAACGGCACGTTTCAGATGCTTATGGTAATCTGCTTTTTCATCAATCTCAAATGTAAATTGATTCACGGTTATGGTCATGTAGGAAGATTTAGGGACATAAATATTAGTTTCATGTGTTGCAGGGAAGACTCATGGCATTGTTGGCTGGCTTCAAAGTGAGTCTGAGAAGGGAAGGTCAAGTCCATGTGCCTTGAGCTGATTCTTCAGAATAGATAGGACTTAGCATTTACATAATCTCTGTATCACAGTACTGAGGAGTTTTTATCTCTTTTTGCTCGAGCCACAGTACTCGGAGGAGAAAAAATTGCTGGGTTTACTTTTCTTGCCTCGAGTCTAGAGGCCATCATATTCATATGCAATCCGGTCAAATGCTATAAGGAGTCTGGATGTGGCGATAGTCATGTGGTCCCAAGTCAGATTCCATGGTTTTAGCTTCTAACTTTATCCCGGAGGTCATACATATGTTCTCTCTCACTCTGTCATTGTGTCCGGTAGAAATATGCAAAAGTGAACCCAAATGAAAGCATTATTCTTTTGGGCTAGCGAGGTTTCTTCTTGGAGAAAAGTTTGGTTAAGATCAAGGGAAGGCAAGGCAAGGCGACCGATTACCTCGTTATCCTGGATCTTTAAAGCGCAAATTATAATTATTCAGTTTCTCTATTTTTTTTATATTTATTTTGTTCCCGAAAATAGGTTTGAAATAAAAATTTATTTGGTAACGTAATTTCATTTTTTCTTTTGGGGACATTTTAGTCCAAAAATAGGTTTAAAATAAAAATGAGAAGCAAAAAATTTTCTGCTTTTCTATTTCTACAATAGAAACAGAAATAAAAACACTTCTCATTGCATGCTCGCCATCCGGGATAGATATATTTAAAAGGCTTATCAAAAGAATTTTTATTTCAAAAAAGAAATTTTATGTCATTAACAAACATGTAATTATATTGATAAATTTTTCCAGCAAATAGATATTGAAAAAAGTTATTTCTAGTCAGAAATTATTTTTGGGAATCATTTGCACCCTTAGGAGCTGAGAATAAACGAGTGGGATCTGCGGCATTGTAAGTTTTGTTCGCATTGGTTGCGTATAGATCATCCTGTTGCCATTTCCTCAAGAGCAGACATGACAGGCTGTCATTGACAGCCATGGGATGCTATGTCGAGCCTTTATCCTGTGGCCATTTCTCTTTGGGTTTCTGCCAAGTATCGGTTTTCATCGGACGGGGGGTTGCCGAATTGACCGCATTGCTTTTTCACATTGCGGCAAACATTCTGCTCAGAGATGTCATCATTTGACTTCGCTTTTGGTTGACGGCACAAGGACGGGAGCTTTGTTCATGACTTCCACTTCCCTGACGAAGCATGCTGGTCGATGTCTTTTCCGATCGGGTCCATGGGACCTGGAAATCACTAGCACCGTCGGCATCCGATGGACGCAATGTGACAATCCGATCCGGCACCCCTGCATCGACGCCATGTAGATGATGGGCAAAACCTGAGCATCACATATTTACTGATTGTCACGAGGTGTGGTATGGACCTATCAGGCTAGGTGTGTAGTGGGGGTTTGCTCTTGACATTGGATTGACAATGGTATGCCCGATTTCTAGCACGTGGACACTTTCCTCGCAATACGTACTTCTCGTGAGGAGTTCCACACAGGAACATAACATAACATGAACAAGTTGCATCTAACCTCATCGATCTTATTTTGTTAGGATTTGTGGCGCTAATTATTGATCTAACCAAATCATTGAAAGGAAAAAAAAAATCCTGAGGCAATAGATAAATCTATGCACACGGGGGGAGGATTTGAGTGTAGCATGGATATTGGATGATCAATAGAAACCATTTGTATATATGACACATAGATCAATGTAATCCATATCGAAACACACAAGAGATTAGGACATAAAACGTCCTTACATAAGCTTTAATTAACAATTGATTTAATATGACTCTAGCTATGTGGCCCTTTTCTTATACTCTTGTTTGTAATGTTTTGATACGTGACATGAGACATTAGTTTAAATTACCAAAGTTTGTAACTTTTCTCGTAACTAGTGTACCTTATATTATAAATTTTTTTCGACTTTCCTCACTAAACCTACACAACAGGCGTCGCAAGATACTAAACTGCACATGCCTCGATATCATATTTAACATACATGAACTTTAATATGAGTTATTTATGCCAATTTCATTATGATGATATAAGAATATCCGGACCTTTGAATTTGACTTGTTTCTTGAAATGAATGCTAAATGATTCTTTTACATGCATCGAGTAAGAATTCGCCATGGCTTGAATAACGAGATCTAGTGAATTCAAATCAAGTCCTTGGACCCTTCAGCTAAAAATCAAATCTTTTTCCCAAGGCAAATCATCGACAGCAGCAGGAATTTCTACCCATTTTTTTTCACCTCCTTTAGAGAGCCTGTGCCTGCAAAAGCAGCGACATGTCGGGATGTCTCCTCCTGTGGCGGCAACGCCATCAGCCACGCCTCCAAAGGTTAAACCACGCTGGTCCCTCACTCACCTCGACACAATCAAATGATCGAAGCGCACGCACCATTCGCTCTCCCGTATATAATCACGCCCACCCACCGCATCGTCTTCTGCACGGCCTCAAGATTTCACTCTCGAAATTCACACAGTTTGCGCGCGGATTCTGCAGCACCCATGGAAGAAGCCAAGAAGGGATTGTTCATGTGCTCCGCCGCGAGATCGACGAAGTGCGGCGACGGCGGCGGCGAGCTCGACGACGACCCCGTCCCGACGCTGCTCTTCACCGCCGGAACCGCTCTCGCCGCACTGGGCCTGAAGCGCGCCGTCCTCGCTTCCCTGGGGAAGCAATGCTGGCACGTGTGGTGGGTCTTCGTGCTCCTCAACGTCATCCTCCTGGTCGTCCTCTTCACTTCCAGGCGCTCGAGCTCGACGACGCCGGGCCACCACCGAAAGAATCAAGAAGAGGTACCGGAGGATGACGGGGAACGGACGTCCAAGAAGCAGCAAAGGAAGAGAAAATCGCGGCGGTGCTCCAGGTCGTCTCCGGCGGTCGAAAGAGCACGTGGCGAGCGCGAGGAATCGGTTTACCAGGAAACAGATGGTCGGAGCGGGACCGAGAAGCAAGATGCGGCACGGGAGGACGATCAAGCGGGAGCCTACGAGGGGCTGTCGGACGAGGAGCTGAACGAGAGAGTCGAAAGTTTCATTGCGACGTTTAGGCAGCACTTGGTTTCTGATGCGAGGCGGAGGTGAAATTTTTGGGGCTGGTCTTGTGAAGAAGAAGATTTTTCAACGCATGGTCAACACAATTTTTTTGTTTTTTCCCTCATGATTTGCTGCAATACATAGTTTAATTTAATTTTATCTTATTTTAAATGCATAATTAAATGATAGCAATTATTATCACATGGTCATTTCACGGACCACATAATGTCTTGTCCGAGCAAAACTTTTACTGAGATTCTGGTACGATGTGACTTTGTTTTTGCCCGACCGGGATTGTCGCCTGGAAAGAAAAGGGGGAATTTGCAGTGTCGATGCTGGTCTTCTACCGATGTGATCTCATGTCCTCGTGCAGGATCTACCACCGCACGATGCAAAGACTAGAATGGTAACGGAGAATGGACTCGATCGCCTAAAAAAGATTGTTTTAGGAGATGGTCGTGTAATTGACGCAAAGTTCGACCCGTTTTGGTTTTCCTTAAATATCCCGATTCTTGAGTTTATACTATTTATTAATCTGAAATTTCGGATTTGATAATCTGACATGGTGTGGGAATCAATTTCATTTGCCGTTCTTAGTCTAGCTCACTGTTCTAAGGGATTAATATGGACCTAATATTATTTCATCTCCATTTACATATTTACTTAAATTTTTGAATCGGACAATTACACCGTTTTAATCAAACTCCAAGGCGCTGATCGGGTTAGGGCAGAAGTTATGATTGACCCGCACATTTATCGGGCGGCGTCTTTCAAGCACTGAATGATGGAAGGTGGAATATTGTCCTTAAGCGTCACTAGTGACGCCCCCTGGGGAACATGTTATTTAAAGGCTTGATTCCTTTCCCTTCAAGGAATATTAAAACCACAGTAATTATTCGAGATATCTTTTATCGGGGTTGTGAATGAATATTTCCAACCTTGATCCTATAGGAGTAAGTTAATTAGGGCATGTGGCACTTGCTCATGTGCTATCAATTAGACACCGAGTTAAAAAAAACCCTCCTATTCGGAACAACACTAGTATCATTAGTATTAAATAGAAATTAAAATGGGCAGATAGTGGGTTTTCATTTGGTGAGTGGGAGGTTTGATTCCTTTCGTTTCCAGGAATACTAAAACCAAAGTAATTATCTGACGAATACTAAAAAGACCAAAAAAAAAACCTAGTGAATTCTCCGAAAGTGACGGGCTTCTCTCTTCCACTATAAATATACATGCAACAGACACCCTCATCCTCGTCACTTAGCATGATGGTTTTATTTATTAATTAATGTGATGGGCCTAAGTTGGCCTGTCCGCCCATGTTGGGCCTAAAAGCCTGGCTCACAAAATTAAGGCCTATGGATGGAGAGATATGTTGAAGGGTTGTAACTTTTGGGGGAACGTCTTTTATCGAAGGAACACGTCCTTTGGAGAGGACGTATTTAAGGGGGAAAAGAGAGGGAGGAATGCACCTTTTGACAGTACATACGTTCCTCCTCCCTCTCTCCCTCCAAAAGAAAAAACAGTAACAAAAGAGACGACACTATTTTCCCTTCAAGGCGAATTGACGTCATCGGATCGAATGTGATCAGTTTTTCTTCCTCATATCAGCGTCGGTGTTTAATCTGTGGCTAACAAGGTACGTTCGATTCTGTGATGTGCCTTAGGATCGGTGATACATGTGATTTTCCCAGGCTCGTCTTCCGCATTCGTTTTAGGGGTTCGATTTAGTGTCGAATTCGGTTTTAGGGAATTCGATATTCCCGACATTGGTATCAGAGCCAGGTTCATGTTTCCTGACCCTTTTTTCATGTTTATGAATTGTCTTTTTATTGAAAATTCGAGAAAAGCCGCTGCCGGTCGATCGGGGATAGAAAAAACCCGACACTCGAGCATTGTTCACCCATTTTTTCGATTTTCTGTAAGTCGAAATCAGTTTCTAATGGCGTAGGGTTGAAGGTCTCATCGAGACGAGCAAGACAAGTGGCGGATCGCCGCCATAGGCCGCCGGACGCGCCCCCATGCGCGGTTGGAACGAACCGGCGTGCACGCGTCGATTCGAAGATGCAGGCGCGTGCGTCGCACGTACGACGCACGTGCGCGGGGCCGCCGATGGCGCGTGCGCGACATGCGCCAGTTGACATCATCGTGACGTCAGCTGTGCACGCGTGCCGCACGTGCCGGGTCGATCTGTTCGACCCGGCCCAACCCGGTTGACCTCGACCGGCTGACCGTTGACCGTTGACGACCGTTGACCGTTGACCGACGTTGATCGTTGACTTTGATCATTAACAAAAAAGAAAAAAAAAGAGGAAAAAGAATGTGATCGATCGAGTCCCCAAGATTGATACCATCAACTTGGAAGGGAGGATTGTGGAGAAAGTTTCTGGGGAAATCAAATTCAAGCACGTGGAGTTTGTGTACCCATCGCGGCCCAACATCATCTTCAAAGACTTTTGCCTAATGATACCGGCGGGAAAGTCAATTGCTCTTGTGGGCGGCAGCGGGTTTGGGAAATCTACGGTCATCCCCTTATTGCAAAGGTTTTATGATCCCCTCAATGGAGAAATCCTTCTGGATGGAGTTCCCATTGATAAGTTGCAGCTCAAGGGGCTAAGGTCACAGATGGGCTTGGTGAGCCAAGAGCCAACATCATTTGCCACCACCATAAAAGAGAACATCCTCTTTGGTAAGGAAGATGCCACCATGGAAGAGGTAGTTAAAGCAGCCAAAGCTTCCAATGCACATAATTTTATCTCTCAAATGCCTCAAGGATATGATACGCAGGTGCATTTTTATTAGGGTTCTCTGTTGATTTTTTCTGAGTTCATTGCAACGTATTTAATTACAACTATGTTTCTTTATATTTGAGTTATGATCATATGCATAAATATATGTTGATAGGTTGGTGAAAGAGGCATTCAAATGTCTGGAGGACAGAAGCAGAGAATTGCCATTGCAAGAGCTATAATCAAATCCCCTCGAATTCTCCTCCTTGATGAGGCAACTAGTGCTTTGGACTTGGAATCGGAGAGAATCGTTCAAGAGGCCCTTGAAAAGGTCGCGGTTGGGCGAACCACCATCATTGTCGCTCATCGGCTATCCACCATCCAAAATGCCGATGTCATTGCCATCGTCCAAAATGGCTAGGTGATGGAAAGTGGCTCGCATCAAGAATTGATCCGATTCAAAGGAGGTATATACTCTTCCCTTGTGCATCTTCAACAAATGGAAAGCAAGAAAACTCAAGACGAAGCTCATGTCATATCCATAAGGTCATTGTAGGGAATATCGTATTCCCAAAAACGGATTCGACACTAAATCGAACCCCTAAAACGAATGCAGAAGACGAACCTAGGAAGAACATGTATCACCGATCAAAGACACACCACGGAATCGAGCATACCTTATTGTCCACAGATTAAACACCAAAGTTGAAGTTCGAGGAAGAATCTGATCCCCGATCTACCAAGGAGCGTACTGTTGGTTCAAAGGGGAGAGAAAAAATTACGTTGGTTTTTGGGAGAGGGAGAAATTGACGTACGTTCACTTGAAAATGTGCGTTCTCTTTTTCTTTTCTCCCCTTAAATACGTCTTCTCCAAAGG
Organism: Eucalyptus virginea; assembly: GCA_014182375.1. NCBI lineage: Eukaryota > Viridiplantae > Streptophyta > Magnoliopsida > Myrtales > Myrtaceae > Eucalyptus > Eucalyptus virginea. The sequence continues at coordinate 21,018,054 of CM024522.1, read as the reverse complement.
ACATGTCCCTTTAGCAAAATATATTCCCCCAAAAGTTACAACTCTTTAACGTATCCCTCCATCCATGGGCTCTAATTTTGTGGGCCAGGCTTTTAGGCCAAACATAGGCGGATGGGCCAACTTAGGCCCATCACATTAATTAATAAAACCATCATCTCTCACTCGCACATGGTGAGCCGAACAGGATCCTCTTTACCTCTCTTCAACATTGATACCGGTGAATAATTCGTGCGACCAGCATACTTTGAGAGCTCGTTGCCATACATCTGTTAGGAATATATAACAGTTCATAATGGGCATCACACTTTGAGTAGATTTAGTATGCAGTACCCTAGATCGATTGATCACATTTATATATCTCTTAATCTTTTTTAAAGAATGATATATTATATTCACAATTATGATTATCCCAAAGACAGTCATAATTGGCCGACCAGTGAATACAAAACTACAATGTGATTCTCCAAATTTGATTTTCCTCTTTCCTTCAAACTCTTAATTTCAGTTCAGCTTGCTTTTCTAGAAATATCCCATTAGATCGAATCAACTCATGACCATTGGCAACATCCTAAGATAGCAAACATTAAATAGAAATCTTGAGAATAAGTAAAAGTCATGAGGGCACTCAAATTGAGGAACTTTTTTCTTCAAGAGTCTCACATGGCATAAAAGTTGAGATCAAACTTTTGCTACTCTTATTGATCGTCTCATGCATACGTAGTATGAAATACGTATTACTCTTATTGTTTCCAAAAGTTTTCTATTTAAGGAAAATGACCGAAATAAAGAATAAGTAATTACAATTAGTCTTAAAAGGTTGTCAGACTTAATAGTGGCCGTGAGTATTTTGGCAAGTATGACAATGCGAAATAGCTTAAAGGGTCATTTGTCAAATACTTGGTAGATTCTGGGGTGGTAATTTAATTACTATACCTGAAAATCCTGACAAAAGATTTGGCTGAAATGCATAATTGCACAATTATTTACATGGTAATTGAGTATGATTAGTAAGACTAATTTATTCGGTCTTTTATGGAATGGTATTTTGAAAACAACCTTTTCACACACAAAACATGTTTCTCATCAAAGTTATTTCATAAACTTCTTTTGACTTATGAACTGGATGTAAATTACTTAACTCTTATTAAAATTAAGAGGTGGTTATCTAATCCAATATTAAGTGCGTTGGAATTCAGATCCACTCGGAATAATTTTGTATCTTATCTAGATTGTTAAAGGGGTATTGATTTTATGACCCTAAAAAAGGTACAAGAATTATGGAATCACATACTTTAAAGTTTCTAAAGATTGACTTAATTGTAGAGGATAGCTACTCTCAGACTATTAAAGATAATAGTATGATGGAGGTTACTATGTTTTTGTCTTTACCTATACAGATAATTATGGAATCTCATGTACCATAGACTAAACTTGTTGAGGTTCAATGTACTATTCTTGATATAGTTTATAATGAAATTTCTTAAACCTCTAAAGTGTAGAATGAAGTGGTTGCAGCTTTATTAAGGAGATTTGTTAGGGAAAGACGATTAGTTATATCATCATATTATATAGTCTATTTGTGAGAGCATGATTACAATATCTACTACATGGTTGTTTTAGCAACTTATATAAATGTCGTTTCTTGTTCTCAATTAAGTATGCGATTAGATACCATAAAATACGGTATACAATCTATGAAACATCATGGTGTTTGGAAATTAACTTACTTGCCTAAAGATCATAAGTTAGTTGCAAATTGGCGTACAAAACTAAAAGAATTTCAAAGAAAGATTGTGAAATTTAAAGCCAAATTGGTAACTAAAGTTTTCACTCTAAAATAGGGGTGGATTGTTTATAGTGAAGAAATAATTATTTCTTTAAATATTCTTTCAGAGTGAACGTGGAATTAATAATTTATTTTGATATAAAGTTACGCAAAATAGATACAAAATCTATATTGTTCAATTAGAGAATTTTGCAACAAATGTTTCAAGTAAACTTGTGTGTAGACTGAAAAGTCTTATTTATAGTCTTAAGCAAGTTTCCAGACAATATTATTAAAGTTTCATAGTGTTGTTATTTTGTTCAATTGGGAATAAAGTAATTTAATATACTGCAAGGTTAGTGGGAGGAAATTTATTTTTTCTCATACTTTATGTACATAATATTTTGCTTACAAGTTGTGACCTTGAGACATCTTATATCCTTTGTACTGAGATCTGTAATGATTGTTTTTGCTATATTATATTAGATTATTTCGGAGGACATTTGCTGATTGTATATTGGAAATATTTAATATACATTATTGCAAGCCAGGAATTGCTCCTGTTGTTAAGGGTGATGGACTAAATCTATCACATTGTCCTTATTTAGATATTGAGAAAATCTAATTAAAGGGAGTACCGTGTGTCAGTGCACTTAAAAGTATAATGTATGCTCGAATTTGCACTAGACTAAATGTTGTCTTTGTGACGGGACTTTTAGGCAACGGTCAAATCTAGGACATGATCACCGGGTTGCTATCAAGAAGGTTTTAAGGTACTTAAAGAAGACAATAGATTATATGTTAATTTACAGACAAGTTTAATTCTTGCAGTTAGTAAGGTATTCATATGTTAACTTTGCTAAGTGTTCTGATGACATGCAATCAATAACGGAATACATATTTATGTTAGCAGTAAGTGCAGTAAATAAAGTTCTATGTCATCTTTTACTATGTAAGCAGTATTAGTAACATTCATTTAGGCTGCAGAACCTCATGAAGAAGTTAATTGTTTTAACTTTATGGATAGACCTATATGATTGTATTAAGATAACAAATTTGTAGTATTATTTATTTACTACAGAGGTCTCAAGGGGTCTAGATATATGGTGGTCAAATTTTTTTACTAAAAGCAAACGGTACAGAAAGGTGACGTTTTAATATAATATATTTTCACAGATGATGTGATTACAGATCCACTAACTAAATGCCTACGCCCGTGTGTATTTGAGTGACATATCGTTAGCATGGGCCTAGGAGCATCATGAGATGCTGTTGTTTAGTGGGAGCTATTTTGGCTTTACTATGATAAAAGTTTCATCTGTGTTCATTACACTTTGTAAAGGTTTGATATGTATCAACTTTTGCATTCAATAAAATATTTTTGAATGTATTGTTATTATGTTGAATACATATTGATAAAGTCTCAAGGGATTGTATAAACCTTGAGTGAAGGCTAGGGGCATCCGGGCATCCGGTTATTAGCCTTGTACATATGTCTTGTGATACATAAAGAAATGTTAACCATAAGGACAAGACATATGTGGGTTCATTGGAACCATAAAACATTCTCTAGTGGCACAAGTTTTTGTGACACCTAAGGTAAGAGAATGGTGATTGACAAATGGGATTTCTCTATGAGAGATGTTATCCATTTGACACACTACCATATTGAATACATATCAATAAAGTTGAGAACATTTGTGACCATGGAAGGCTCTGTGTGTATACATGCAATTACCACAATGATTCGGTGTTTAAGACTTTATGTGATAGGATTGACTATTAAGAATTATCTCTAGACCAAATGTGCGCACATACGGTACGATTTCAATTAATATAGTTCAAGTGGGAGAATGTAAGAGTTTTCCTGATGTGGACTAAATTAATTGATATTGTAATTTACTGTTTTTACGGTTACCGTAAAAACATGGTTGGTCTAAGGTGAGATAGAAGGTTTCTTAATTAGTCTAATATGAGCTGGCTAGTGTGGGCCGAGTTGAGCCTGACCCGTAATGAGGGGGACTGGCTGGAAACTCTATAAATAGTGCTCAAGTCTCTCCTCTAACTCTAATTCTCACATGTATTCTCACCTAAAGGGCATTTACCTAACGCTACACGTGAGGGGACCGCCTCATTGAGCCAGTGATACGGAGGGCAATAGAGGAGAATGACTTGCGCATGGAACATTGTGTTTCCGCTTCCGCTTCAAGAACAATGGATCCCGGGTGCGTTAATCTTTTACTCTTTGGATGTGTGTTCTTATTCTAGTTATGGAGATCTTGGGGTTGCGCAATTTGCGTCCAACACGTGCTCCTCAATGTCATCCTCTTGGTCGTCTTCTTTACTTCCAGGCGCTCAAGCTCGACGACGCTGGGCCATCGCCGAAAGAATCAAGAATCTGAACCGGAGGATGACGGGGAACGGACGTCCAAGAAGCAGCAAAGGAAGAGAAAATCGCGGCGGTGCTCCAGGTCTCCGGCGGTCGAAAGAGCATGTGGCGAGCGCGAGGAATCGGTTTACCAGGAAAAAGATGGTCGGAGCGGGACCGAGGAGCAAGATGCGGCACGGGAGGACGATCAAGCAGGAGCCTACGAGGGGCTGTCGGACGAGGAGCTGAACGAGAAAGTCGAAAGTTTCATTGCGACGTTCAGGCAGCACTTGGTTTCTGATGCGAGGCGGAGGTGAAATTTTTGGGGCTGGTCTTGTGAAGAAGAAGATTTTTCAACGCAGGGTCAACACAATTTTTTTGTTTTTTTCCCTCATGATTTGCTGCAATACATAGTTTAATTTAATTTTATCTTATTTTAAATGCATAATTAAATGGTAGCAATTATTATCGCATGGTCATTTCACGGACCACATAATGTTGTGTCCGAGCAAAGCTTTTACTGAGATTCTGGTACGATGCGACTCTGTTTTTGCCCGACTGGGATTGTCACCTGGAAAGAAAAGGGGGAATTTGCAGTGTCGATGCTGGTTTTCTACCGATGTGATCTCATGTCCTCGTGCAGGATCTACCACCGCACGATGCAAAGATTAGAATGGTAACGGAGCATGGACTCGATCGCCTAAAAAGATTGTTTCAGGAGATGGTCGTGTAATTGATGCAAAGTTCGATTCCTTTCAGTTTTCCTTAAATTTTGGGTTTTCTAATTTCACGGGTTGTGCCGAGGTGACTTTCCTTCTTATTCGCTGCTTTGTTCTCGTAACAAAATATCTTTTGTCAAAAGTTATTCTCAACTTTTATTGAGAGGAGACTAAGATTTTGTACCAATTCCGAACGGAGAATATCAAATGTAATATTATAAATTTTTTAATTTCAAATAGAACTATAAAACTCTTACGATTGAGTAATGAATTCTTGGATCAAGTTTGAACTATGCTGTAATTTAATCAACGATACAGCTAAAACATATACTAGTGCACTATTGAAATCCAATCAACAACAACGCATTTGAATAAAGGGCATATCATTGGAATTCGATCAATGATGTTGGATAGGAGATACAATACCGGAATTTAATTGATGTTAGTACATCAAGATGTAGATACTCGTCAAAATCTAATCAACGATGGGAATTTAAAAGTTCTGACTAAGGAAACTAAAGTATGATAATATAAAGATAAAGTAATGACATTTGATGTGTTGTTTGAGAGTTGCTCTATTGGACAACTGGGATATTTATAGAGAAATTTGATAATCATTAAGTTGTCTATCTTCTAGTAACTGTTTCCAACCTTAGGCTTATCCCCTTTTCTCAATAACTAACTCACCCATTTCCTTTATAATTACCTTGATTGTGCTTTAATGTTTCGTGATTTATCGAAACCAATTCCATGACTAGGCACCTGATCATTAACTGCTTTCCAACTGCGCATTCCCTTGACACTTCTTAGAATATTCTGAATATTTTCATTAAACCTTGCCGCCAGCTTTATTCAAGTGGTGATCTGATATCTGCTGCCATATTTCAACAATTGATCACGTCAATGCTTCCTATCTTGTTGTCGATCATAGAGTCCTAACCTTTGGACTCATTGATAGCTAATCATATGTTAATATCCCAATGATATGAGCATGTGATTCCGCCTGACTTTTATCAACCCTTCAACTGGCACATGTTAGTATAGTCAACTTTAATTGTCTAACACCTTTAATTTAGGCGAAAAAGTGCTACATTCAAGCTGTGAGCGGGAGCCTGTGTATTTGGATGCTCGATCTTGACCATTAAGAATGATGGACGATCTTTCCTAATCAAATACACTTTCTCAAATGGATTGTTGATTTGATTTGATTTGCTTTGCTCAGCGGGGAGAGGCTCAAACTTCTTGTATATTCCGAACTGCTGGGCCTGCAGTTTGACCTCTTTTTATTTATTTACTAATAAATTATTTGGGGTATAAATTCGTAAAGAAAATACAGAACTATTTACAACCTCTGGGGAATATATTAGGAAGACTACTTTCATCCTACGTCATCATTAAAGAACCTCGCATCATGAGTTTAGTTAGACCCTCTACTTATTAATTTAAAATTTCGGATTTGACAATTTAATATGGTATGGCAATCACATTTAGCCCTAAATTTTGTCTTGCGTGTGAGGTTTCCCCTCATCAACTCCACACGCGGTCCTTGATTTGGTTCGCATGTGAAATGAGGTATTAAAATATTCAACATCATCAATCAATTGAATTTTATGTGGACCTTATAAATTTTACCTCCCCTTTGCCTATTTACTTAAATTTTTTAGTCGAACAATCTAACATCTTTTATCAAAATCCAAGAAGTGTCAATGCTGGTCTTCTGTCTACGTGAAAGACTTAATCCCAAAGCTTGTACGAAGGTGACTTACCCGACAAAATACTTTTTACCGAAGGTTGGCTCTTCGTCTTTTTTATATGTATCGGGTTTTGTATTGGGTTGGAAAGAAGACAAGACTCTAATGACAACAACTATAGGTACAGGAGACAACAAATTCAATTTAACTTAAAAGACTAAGACAAATAAAGGATAATTGCATCATGAATAGGGAAAAGTAACATGTGTATTGTTCGCAGTGTTTTTTTTTCCTGTCCTTTACAATAATCCCGTCGTCGGCTATTTATAGCTAGACTGAGTAGATAACTGTTGTAATAGTTATTATTTCAAATTTAAATTATTCCTGGGCCATTTGCAATGTTTTCTAGTAACTACATTGCATTATCCACAAGATGGTCGAAGCTTGGTATCAGCAAGTGCCTCAATAACTTGTGTCACGGGCCGATCGATTGGGATCGTGACCGCGCGGCGACTCGGGCACTTTAGGATCGGAATGGATCGCCGAAGCACCTAAGCCAAGCCTTACTCGGTCGAAACGCTCACTCGCTCGCCTTACCCAGATCGTAGAGAGATAAAGAATCTAGAGAGAAGAGCTCTGGAAAGAAGACTTGCTTTGTATTGCGGAAGTAGTGGATGTTTACAAATGAGGGAGGACACCCATTTTATAGTTGAGGGTCTCGGATTACATCCATTGATCTAGAATTCTATTGACGGACGAGATCGCACCGCCTCAACTACCGACATAATGTCAACTACCATCTACCGACATAAATAAAGGAACAGACTTCTATAATATGGCTCAATGACGGTTTCGCCCGCCCTTGCAATCTTCGGGGAGAAGGCTTGGTGGGAATCCGAGCAAGAGCAGGAGGTCCACGGGCGAGTCGGGGTCGATTCTGGGGAACCTCTCGGGTCGTCCATGTTTCGGCCCGTGACATTCTCCCCCACTCAATCGAGCGACATCCTCGTCGCTCTCAGCTTGGCGGTCGGCTTTCTTGGCACGAGCACGGGCTTTGGCACGAGCTTTGTTGTTCTTGTTCTGCTTCGCTCGGACACTCATGAACGAAGGACCACAACCTTTGATGATGAACTCGGACTTGGCACGCGGCTCGGTCTTCGGCTTGGACGGAGCAAGCGGCACGCACTCAACTTCGGGGAAGAGCGCTTGGATGGGCATGACATGTGTCGGAGTAGGATCCAACTCGACCTTCGGCTTCACCTCGGACAGCTTGTTGATGCGCATCATGGCCTTCAAGCTCTTGTCAAGGCGTCGGATCGACGCGATGGTCTTGGTGTTGACCACCCCTTTGATCATGGGGATCATCGACGGACACTTTTGGTCAAGGATCATCATACACTTGGTCCTCATGTCGATCATAGCACCCACACTATGGAAAAACTGCATCCCAAGTATGAGATCATAGTCGTCAAGAGGGATTACCTCGAACACCATTCGGCCCTTCCATCCGCCAATCTTGACATCCACGTCGGGTGTTGCTCCTACGCCATGGAAGTCGCCCGAATTGATGGGCTTGTACGACTTCTCGGATGGTTCCACGTGAAGTCCCAAGGCCTTTGCAACCTTGGTCGACATGAACATGTTGGATGCGCCGGTGTCGACCAAAGCGTAAAGCGTTCGGCCGCCCACTTCGACCTCCATGAAGAACATGTCCGTGTTTGGAGTGATTCCTTCTCCTTTGGTCGGCGATCGGGCTTGGACCGAGTTGATCATCCTCACCGAGTTGATCATCCTCACAGCTCCAATCCGAATTTGCCTCTTATCTTCTTTGGGCACCTCCTTCTCTTCCTCGATAGCAAGGAGGGCGTTGATGCGACCCCTCTTCGGGCACTTTTGGGTCCAGTGCGGACCTTTGCAAATAAAGCAAGGAGAGGGCGGAGGTTGATCGAACTTACTCGCGTAGTCCACTTGCGGTTGACCTCTTTGGAAGGACGGCTTAGAAGTCCCTTCTCCCCATGTTTTGGCTCGGCCGCCTTGATCGTGCGCGCCTCGGGGAGTGCTTCTCGTGTCGTCTTCGGGTCGATCCGACCTCCAGTCTCTTGCTCGGTTGTTCCTTGGCTCAACCTTGGTGAGGTCGATGAGAGACTCGGCCATGCTCAGCACACGCGCCAGACTACTCATGTCCCGCCGCTTCAGCTCAAGTTGTGCCCATGGCTTCAGTCCATCCATGAACGCTCCGAAAGCCTCCTCTTCACTTAGGTTGCGAATTTGGAGTTTGAGTTCCGTGAACTCCTTCACGTACTCTTGGATCGCGCCTCTTTGCTCGAGGCGATGGAGCATGCTTCGGGCTTCTTGTTGAGCGAACTCGGGGAAGAAATAGTCGCGGAATTCCCTCACGAAGTCATCCCACGTGTTCACGGGATTAGCGTCGCGTCGAATCTCATCGCACCTATTGCGCCACCACAGCATCACCGTATCAGACAGGAACATGGAAGCGGTTCGTACCTTGGTCGACTTGTCTCGGATGTTGACGGCGCCGAAGTATTGCTCCATGCTCCACACGAAGTTGTCCACCTCTTGGGCGGACCGGTTGCCTATGAACTCTTTCGGCTTTGGCACCTCGATCTTGGTCACCGTTTGAGCAGGCACCGCACCGTTCGTGATGCTAAGTTTGCATAGGGCGAGCTTGGTCTTGAGCTCTTGGATCTCCGCCTTCATGGCTTCGACCTCGTCCCTACACGGGCTTACCTCTTCGATTATTTGGACGCGCTCGTTCAAACCATCGATCGATGTTTCGAGAACTTCGTCCTTGTCGAACAATGGAGCTGTGGCTTGGTTGATGCCGGTCGTAAAGTCTTCGTGGAGCGAGCCCTCAACCTTCATGATCCGGTCTCGCACGTCGTCAAGACCTTCCATGAGTTCGAGCACAGCACTCCGGACCTTCTCGATCTTCTCATCGAACGTGGCCGCAGCATCCATCGAGGCTTCCCTCTTCTTTAGTCGGCCGCGGTTCTCTTTGACTTGCACGGCCTCTCCAACTATATTCGCTTCCTGGCTTGACATTCTTTCAAACAGTTGGTGCTCTTCAATCTCTTGTAAACGAATCTCTTGTAAACGAATCTCTCTTTAGCTCTGATACCACTTGTCATAGGCCGATCGATTGGGATCGTGACCGCGCGGCGACTCGGGCACTTTAGGATCGGAATGGATCGCCGAAACACCTAAGCCAAGCCTTACTCGGTCGAAACGCTCACTCGCTCGCCTTACCCGGATTGTAGAGAGATAAAGAATCTAGAGAGAAGAGCTCTGGAAAGAAGACTTGCTTTGTATTGCGGAAGTAGTGGATGTTTACAAATGAGGGAGGATACCCCTTTTATAGTTGAGGGCCTCGGATTACATCCATTGATCTAGAATTCTATCGGCGAACGAGATCGCACCGCCTCAACTACCGACATAATGTCAACTACCATCTACCGACATAAATAAAGGAACAGACTTCTGTAATATGGCTCAATGACGGTTTCGCCCGCCCTTGCAATCTTCGGGGAGAAGGCTTAGTGGGAATCCGAGCGAGAGCAGGAGGTCCACGGGCGAGTCGGGGTCGACTCTGGGGAACCTCTCGGGTCGTCCATGTTTCGGCCCGTGACACTTGTCTATCCCTTATCTCATTAGTTCTCGAATTGTAACTGATGCCGGACCGTCGGTAACCGCAATTGTGGTCATCTACAAATTCCCTCCAAATCTGCGGGCCAATCGTCTAATGGAGTTTGGTGGGCCTTATCGGTTGGTTGCAGCCCATGAAGGTCACTTTCTAGTGTCAACGCTTCCCTTCAATTTAGGCCCAAGAAAGTTCTGCATCCGAGCTGCGACGTCTTTTAGTCAGAAATAAATTAGGAACCGCCACGCCACGCCGGCCACAGTGAGCGGGAGCAGTTTGCGAACTCTGTGATGGTCCAATGGGAGGTTTGGATACATGATCCTCTTATCCATTAAGAATGATGGATCCTCTTTTCCTAAATTAGTTTCACCAATCTCAAATGGATTGTTGATTTGCTTTGCTCAACGGGGAGAGGCTGAAACTCCATGTGTATATTCCGTAACTGCTGGGCCTCCAATTTGACCTCTCCTTATTTCTTTTCCATTATAAATTTTTCGTGTATTAAATGATAAAGAAAATACACCATTTACAACCTTTAGGAAAATATTATGAAGACAATATTCACATCAAGACCTCATAAAAAAGACTGAATAGCCTGACTAAATATCTCGATTCTTGAGTTTATACTATTTATTAATCTGAAATTTCGGATTTGATAATCTAACATTGTATCGGAATCAATTTCATTTGCCGTTCTTAGTTTGGCTCACTTTTCTAAGGGATTAATATGGACCTAATAATATTTCATCTCCATTTACATATTTACTTAAATTTTTGAATCGGACAATTATACTGTTTTAATCAAACTCCAAGTCGCTGATCGGGTTAGGGTAGAAGTTATGATTGACCCGCAAATTTATCGGGCGGCGTCTTTCAAGCACTGAACGATGGAAGGTGGAATATTGTCCTTAAGCGTCACTAGTGACGCCCCCTGGGAACACGTGCTAGCTAGGTTTTGACTTTGCTTTAGCGTGACAAAATCGTACTCGTGCTTGTACTTTTCCCCCAAAGTGCTGGGCTTTCCCTCAACCCAATATATACACGCATGGTATATCGTAACATTCCATGTATTTCTCAAACGAGCTCATCCTCATCACTTGAAAACACCATTGGGAGGCGGAGAAGATGAAGATTTTTGGGTCTGTAATGTCCATTTTCAAGCACGCAGATGCCGCGGACAAGTGGCTGATGGCCTTGGGGCTTCTCGGGGCGGTCGGCGATGGCATCTCCACCCCGTTTGTATTGTTCCTTTCGAGCCGCCTCATGAATAATATAGGTGACGCGCCATCTCTAGACAAAGACCAATTTACGCATGTCATCAACAAGGTAACGAATTCGCTTTTGAGCTAAGGACTCAAGATCAATAAGTGCCTTTTGAAATTAGTATGTATTTATTTATTTATTATTTTGGAGGAAAAACGGTAGAGAAAAGTTGACGTGGAGTTTCCCTTTTGGCAATTTTGGTGGGGTGGTTGCAGAATGCATTGTCCCTGGTCTACGTGGCTTGTGCACTATTCGTCGCTGCTTTTCTAGGTGAGCTTTTTCATCTGCGGCAACCACAACGTAATTATTAAATTCACAAGATACATATGCACTATTCGTGATCTCATCTTCATAAGATTTCCATCTTTCAAGTCTTTTTTATTATCAGAGGGGTACTGTTGGACGAGAACTGGGGAGAGGCAAGCCTCACGGATGAGGTCCACGTATCTAAAAGCAGTGCTAAGGCAGGACGTAGGCTATTTCGACTTGAACGTCACCAGCACGTCCAAGGTCATCACGAGTGTTTCCAACGATACCCTCGTGATCGAAGATGCTCTTAGTGACAAGGTAACGAGCATCCAATTTTTAACCACATCAATAAAAAGTAAAGTTAAAACAGAGCAAAGTTCATTTGATGATGATTGATATCGTCTTTCGAGAAAAGTTAATCAAAATACACCTAATCTCAAAGTATTGCAACTTCTTTTTAACGGCATGGTAATTACATGGTGAAATTATAATGATCTAATACGTTATTTGCGTGAAATCATACACATTATGGTGGGAAATTATCAAAATTCGACACTAATGGACCTAGCGGTTGGGAGCCCCTTCAGTTATTGCCAATGTCCTCAAGAGATAAAATTCCATATAGATATAACCATGACATTACTATAGTAATTTTACTTGTGTGTGTGGATATTTTCACGTGCCAAACTTTGTGATGAACACGTCCACATTCATTGGGAGCTATGTAGCAGCGTTCCTGCTGCAGTGGAGACTTGCCCTTCTGGGCTTTCCCTTCGTGGTGCTCCTCGTAATCCCTGGCTTGATCTACGGAAGGACTCTAATGGGACTAGCAAGAAGAGTCGGGGAAGAGTACCACAAGGCAGGCACAGTTGCAGAACAGGGCATATCCTTCATCAGAACAGTTTATGCCTTCGTGGGCGAGAGCAAGACCATGAGCGATTTCTCTGGAGCGCTTGAAGGGTCGGTCAGATTGGGGTTGAAGCAGGGCTTGGCCAAAGGCCTGGCCGTTGGGAGCAACGGGGTTGTGTTTGGGATCTGGGCCTTCATGGCTTACTATGGTAGCAGAATGGTCATGTACCATGGCGCAAAGGGCGGTACTGTTTATGCCGTCGGAGCTGGCTTAGCCGTCGGGGGATTGTGAGTATCGACACTTTACTTTCTTTTCTTTTTTTGCCAGGAACTTTTTGATTGATGAGGAACCTTCATTCCTTTTAATCTTTCGCATTATAATAAATATGGTGTGTCTGGTGCATGGAGCCAATAATTGATGCACTTTTAGTCATGAATAACTTACTAATTAGTGCCCTTTAACAAATAGAGCATTTGGCGCCGGTTTATCGAATTTGAAGTACTTTGCCGAAGCCATCTCTGCAGTGGATCGTATCACGGAGTTGATCAATCGAGTCCCCAAGATCGATACCGACAACTTGGAAGGGAAGATCATCGAGAAAGTTTCCGGTGAAATCGAATTCAAGCACGTGGAGTTTGCATACCCGTCGAGGCCCAAAAACTTCATCTTCAGGGACTTCTGCTTAACGATACCAGCGGGAAAGTCGGTTGCTCTTGTGGGCAGCAGCGGGTCGGGGAAATCTACGGTCATCTCTTTACTGCAAAGGTATTATGATCCTCTCAATGGAGAAATCCTTCTGGATGGAGTTCCCGTTGCTAAGTTGCAGCTCAAGTGGCTAAGGTCGCAGATGGGCTTGGTGAGCCAAGAGCCAACATTATTTGCCACCACCATAAAGGAGAACATCCTCTTTGGTAAGGAAGATGCCACCATGGAAGAGGTAGTTGAAGCAGCCAAAGCTTCCAATGCACATAATTTCATCTCTCAATTGCCTCAGGGATATGATACACAGGTGCATTTTGAATTCGGGTTTTCTGTCTGTTTTTTCTAAGTCCATCTGGAGTATTCAATTACACCTATGTCTCTTTATGGCGATATTTCAATAATGATCGTATGCGTAAAATACATGTTGATAGGTTGGTGAAAGAGGCATTCAAATGTCTGGAGGACAGAAGCAGAGAATTGCCATTGCAAGAGCTATAATCAAATCCCCTCGAATTCTCCTCCTTGATGAGGCAACTAGCGCTTTGGACTTGGAATCAGAAAGGATCGTTCAAGAAGCCCTTGAAAAAGTCGCAGTTGGGCGAACCACCGTCATCGTCGCTCATCGGCTATCCACCATCCAAAATGCCGACGTCATTGCTGTTGTCCAAAATGGGCAGGTGATGGAAACCGGCTCGCATCAAGAGTTGATCCGACGTGAAGAAGGCATATATTCTTCACTCGTGCATCTTCAACAAACGGAGAGCAAGAAAACTCAAGGCGAAGGTCAGGTCACAACCACAAGGTCACCATACTCTCCTAAAATCGACTTTACAAGCGATCCTACTGCTTCCATCTTCAGCTCAGCCGACATTGCAGAATCAACTCAAGAATCAACAGAGAAAGGGAACACAAGAGAGGGCCAGACGTCCCAAACTTCATTGCTTCGAAGATTATTAGCTTTCAGTCGCCCGGAATGGAAACAAGTAGCCGTGGCATGTGTTAGTGCGGTCTTATGTGGTGCCATTCAACCGGTGTTCGCTTTCTTGATGGGGTCGATGATATCGGTCTTCTTCCTGACAGATCATAATGAAATTAAGGAGAAGACAAGGACATACACACTGTGCTTCGCAGGGTTCTTCGTGTTCTCCTTGCTGATCAACACGGCTCAACACTACAATTTCGCCTATGTCGGGGAGTATCTGACTAAGCGGATCCGCCAGATGATGCTAGCGAAGATTCTGACTTTTGAGGTTGGTTGGTTTGATCAAGATGAGAACTCGAGTGGCGCCGTTTGCTCTAGACTTGCCAAAGATGCCAATGTGGTATGTCGCATAATTCAAGCTGTTTTCATTTCATGGAAAGCTTCATGAGAATTGTTGCCATTTGAATATGCTCTGTTTATCATCAAACAACATAATTGTTGCAGGTGAGATCCTTAGTAGGCGACCAAATGTCTCTCCTTGTACAAGCCATCTCAGCAGCAACCATAGCCTGCATAATGGGACTAGTGATTGCGTGGAGGCTTGCCATTGTCATGATAGCCATCGAGCCGCTCATCATTGTCTGCTTTTATGGAAGAAAATCCCTGCTCAAGGGCATGTCGCAGAAGGCCATTGAAGCACAGAATGAGTGCAGCAAGTTGGCTGCTGAAGCAGTGTCCAACCACAGAATAATCACTGCCTTCTCTTCCCAAGAAAGAATCCTGAAGATGCTGAGCAAGGCCCAAGAAGGCCCGCTGAGAGAGAACAAGAGGCAGTCATGGTTTGCTGGGTTCGGGCTTGGTGCATCCCAGTGCCTTACCAAGTGCACATGGGCTTTCGACTTTTGGTACGGCGGGAAGTTGGTATCGCAGGGCTACATCACCTTCAAAGAGGTTTTTCAGACTTTCCTGATTTTGATCACCACCGGGAAGGTCATCGCCGATGCTGGAAGCATGACCACCGACATCGCCAGGGGCTCGGATGCCATGAAGTCTGTCTTCGCAGTCTTGGACCGTGAAACGAACATCGAGCCTGACGACCCACGAGGCCTCAAACCTGAAAAGATATCGGGCCATGTGGAAGTTCGTGATGTGGACTTTGCTTATCCAGCTAGGCCCGATGCAATGATCCTAAAGGACTTCTCTATCGATATCGAGGCGGGGAAGTCGACAGCATTGGTAGGTCAAAGCGGGTCCGGGAAATCGACCATCATCGGCCTGATCGAAAGATTCTACGATCCACTTCGAGGGACGATCAAGGTTGACGGCCGAGAAATAAAATCATACCATCTCCGATCTCTGAGACAGCACATAGCCTTGGTCAGCCAGGAGCCAGCACTATTTGTCAGCACTGTGAAGGAGAACATCATCTACGGTGTTTCCCGTGCAATCGATGAGACGGAGATCATCGAAGCCGCTAAAGCAGCAAACGCACATGGCTTCATCTCGGGATTAAAGGACGGGTACAACACCTGGTGCGGCGACAGAGGCGTGCAACTCTCTGGCGGCCAAAAGCAGCGCATCGCCATTGCTCGGGCCATACTGAAGGACCCGAGCGTGTTATTGCTGGACGAGGCGACGAGCGCACTCGACGGGCAGTCGGAGAGGACAGTGCAAGATGCATTGGAGGGCTTGATGGTGGGCAGGACTAGTGTGGTGGTTGCTCATAGGTTGAGCACCATCCGCAATTGTGATGTGATTGCAGTGTTGGAGATGGGCAAATTGGTGGAGAAAGGGACTCACTCTTCTTTGTTGGCTAAGGGTCCTGGAGGAGCTTACTACTCTCTAGCTAGCTTGCAAATGTCCTAACGTCGCTGTGTGACTACTTGAATTTCAGTCCATAGTGTTGATTATATCTTTTTTTTTTTTTTTTTAATACAAGAACTTGCTATAATCATCTGAAGTATAGAGCTCGATAATTGTATCTTTTTGTTCTCTTAATGTAACCCATGGTTTGGGACCTCAGTAAAATTCATTATCTATCAAATTTCATTTTTCTGAATTAAGTTAATATCATAATAGTAAATAGTTGGATCTACTATAGATTCCATAAGAGTAAAATTCATGTTCACTCCGGATTTTCAATTTTGTTATAAATTCTGTCCGGTGATGCATGAATTTAAGTTTATTTAATTTCATTTTATCAAGATAATGTGGCCCTTATCTCGTGGCAGTGTTTGGAGTGGGGTCAGTCAGAATATATTCCATGGGATTTTCAACTTTCTTGTTCCCTCATGTTTTGCGGCTATGTGTTTCTTTTCTTCATATGCACATTCAAGTGGTATTAAATATCACACGGTCTTTTCACAATCCACATATGTCATGTCAAAATAAGCTTTAGTTAGATTCTTATTCGATGGGTCTGTGTTTTCTTCGGATGAGCATGTTCTTTAGAAATGACGCAGAGGTTCTTAATTTAAAATTGTATATTAAAATTTTAAAGGTCCTGCATTGCAATTCAATTGGAATTAAATTTGGTCTTAGTTTGTTTTGCAAAATCTTTTTTAGAAAAATATTTTCTCATTTTCTAGTGTTAAGATTGTTTAGAAAAATGAATTGACAAAAAATTGTCTCTTAGTTGACAAAAAGCCTATTCTTAAATTTATGAAAATAATGTGATTAAACATTGGCATTTGAATCAGGGACTAGGGTGCGTTTGGGAAGGTCTTTGGGGAAAGCCTTTGGGAAAATGCAAAGGCCTTTGAGTTAAAGGGGTTTTCCAAAATGCAAACTGTGTTTGGTAAATTATATTTTGAAAGTCCATTTTGAAGTAACTTTGAGTAAAATAGTGTTTGGAAAGACTATACATTTACAAAGGACTTGGTGATTAAGAAAAAAGAAAAAGAAAAAAAACTATAAAAAAAATAAAAGAGTTTGCCGGTGAGGTAGGCGGCCTCAGGCAGCCCCTGGAGACGACCAGCGAGGGCCACCTAGGGTTGGGCGACCTACGGCAAGGGTCGCCTAGGGTCGCGTGACCTTGCGGTGACCGGCGCGACCCAGATTTGGTCTGCGACCTCACGGCGACCAGATCTGGTTGTCGGAGGTCGCGCGACCTCTCGGCGACTAGATCTGGGTCGCACGACCTTCGGTGACCCGGATCCGGGTCGCGCCGATCGTTGTGAGGTCGCGCGACCTCCGGCGACCAAGATCTAGGTCGCGCTTGAGGTCGCGTGACCCAAAGCTGGGTCGCGGTGATGCGACTCGTGGGCGGTCGTCGGGACTCACGAGTGGTCACCGCGACTCGCCGAGGTCGCGCGAATGGCTAGTGACGGTCGCCGTGACCTTGCCGACCTCAGCCGTGACCTTGCTGGCCTCTCGAGCTCGTCCACGTCGCTAGAGAAGAAGATGAACAGTAAACATGTGAACAGTGACGAGGCATTTCGAGAATGCTGAAAGCCCAAGGCAGCCTAGGACATACCTTGGGCTTTCAGCCTTGCAAATGCCAACTTTGTGTCAATGCCCCTTGGAAAGTAGTTCCCAAACATCTTCATTTTGGCCCAAAGGCCTTTAGCTCACCAAAGCCCTTTGGAAAACAGTTCTCAAACACACCCATATGTGCTTGAACACCTCAATGCCCATTCTCAAATTCTTGATAGCGGGCCTAGGTCTAGATGCCTGGGCTAAGTCCATTAGAGCTAGCCCAAATTCATTGAGGCTAGGCTCAAGTCTAAAGAGCTGGGCCCAAGACCTCAATGCCCATGACCGGTGTCCCACCCTTGAGCCCAAGTTCACAAGGTTGGGCTCGGGAGGCCTGCACTCATGCCACAACCCTAGTCCATAGAGGTTTGGCAAAGAACCCTGGTGCCCATGCTCGGTCCTCAACACCTAAGCTTGGGCCTACAGAAGCGGGGCTAGAGATCGTAGTACTCGAGCCTAGCTCCTTGACATTCGAGCTTGAGTCCATTGAGGTTGAGCTCGAGATTTCTATAGTTGTGCCTAGGTCCATCCACCCCTTTGAGAACCCCTAAAAATTTTAATGATCCAAAATAGACCTTATTGAGACTTCATTCATGGTGGGATCGATTAAAGAGTAAAAATATAGATTAATATAGATCAATCAATCCAATATCTTTATCAACATTTCCTAAAGTGTTATTTCTTTTTTCCTTCAAATTGAAGAAGTCTCCATGTTCTTTGCTTTTCTATGAGAATCATCGAGATTTGAGTATTTTAATAAATTTAATGATAAAGATTCTAATTTAAATTTCTAAATAGAGTACATTACTTATGACGTCTTTCTAAAGTTTAGCATTGTAATCTACAATTCTTTAGTTTAAGTTTTTCTTAGGGGAATTCTTTGATCAAAGTTTGTGAATTCTTTATAATAAACCTTTTGAGTTGCGCAATACAACATTGTTTATTGAAATCGAGTCGCCTATTGGATCATCGCAGAAATTATAATTGGTTAGTAAAATGTGCATTTTTTGCATAGTCATTGGGTCAGGTCACCCTAATAAGCACACCGAAGTGTTTTATCACTTCATCCTAAGAGTGAAATGCTACTATACCTACCTACCCGATGGTATTCATTTCTGAAAAAGTGACGGGGAGTCTACTTTCCCACCACTCACCTTCAAGTTCCTAGGCAAATATTCTCTTTCCCCATCAAGAAGGGGATACCCAAATCTTTTAAGGACATATGCTCGGCTCCGAAAAATATTATGCTCATTCTTTGAAACACCTAACCGATAAGTGGGGTTTATTGTTCCAAAGCGTCACTAGTGACGCACTGTAACAAAATTGGACTCATGGGACGACTTCTTGCACAAGCTTTAACGTTAAAAAAAGACCACCACTGTCTATCTTTCATTCCAGTGAATTCTCCGAAGGTGACGGGCTTCTCTCTTCCACTATAAATATACGTGCAACAGACACACTCATCGTCGTCACTTAGCAAGCATCATCGGAAGGTGAGGGAAGACAAGGGGCGCAAGAGAGACACGAGCGGAGTGGTCGAAACGAAGAAGATGAGGAGGATTGCTGGACCAATAAACTCCATTTTCAAGCACGCAGATGCCGCCGACAGGTGGCTGATGGCTCTAGGGCTGATCGGGGCGGTCGGCGACGGCATCTCCACGCCATTCGTGCTGCTCCTGTCGAGCCGCCTCATGAACAACATAGGCAACGCACTGTCTCTGGGCGAAGGCCAGTTCTCTCGAGTCATCGACGAGGTAAAGTTTTTTCTCTCGGAATAGGGGACCCGCGATACGATGAATGTGGAAATTGCCCTTCCAAACGCACTGTCAAATGTCATTATTGCGAAATAACGTGGATCTTCCTGTTGGCAATGTTTGTGAGTGCGCAGGACGCACTATCCCTGGTCTACATGGCTTGTGGACTATTTTTCGCTGCTTTTCTAGGTAAGCTTTTCATTTGTGGCGACTATTCGCAATCGCGATTGGTCTCGAAACAAAAGCAATTACTCTCTCTAGTAGTGCACTTAAATTAGAAAGGGCTTATTTTCGAATGCTGGCCATCCACTATTGTTTTTTATCATACGGGAAGAGTAAGATACAAAAGTATTAAGTTGCTTAATTGTATTTGTAAATATGTGCGAACCCATCATCTCATCTCATCTCGATAAGATTTCATCTTCGATGTCTGTGTATCAGAGGGGTATTGTTGGACAAGGACGGGAGAGAGGCAAGCCTCGAGGATGAGATCCATGTACCTGAGAGCGGTGCTGAGGCAAGATGTGGGCTATTTCGACTTGAACGTCACGAGCACGTCCGAGGTCGTCACGAGTGTCTCCAACGACTCGCTTGTGATTCAAGATGCTCTCAGTGTTAAGGTAATAAGCAACCTAATTTTCACCCACGCCTTAAAAGTAAAGTTTAAAACAAGAGCGCAATCCGATATTTGGAGAGCAAAGAAGTTGCCCCAGTGGCGGACCCATGGACTTATATGCAAGAGGGGTGAAATGCATGATATCATGCACGTGACATCACGTGTGTAATAGGGGTGAGCATAGGTCTAGGGTCAACCCTGGACCGACCCTGGACCGACCCTGGACTAGCCCAACCCTGCCGGTCCTGGTCCGGTTCCCAAAGAGATTTGGTCGGTCCTTAGTCCTAGAATTCTTGGACCAGCACTGTGCGGGTTGGTCCTCGGTCCTGAGAGTTCCAAGTCAATCCAACCCGGACTAACCTTGACTATATATATATTATATAATATTATTTATAATTTTTTTATATAAAGAAAATCTTAAAATAAACGGTGTCAACAATATTAAATAACTCTTTAATGATGAGTTTAAGTAATTTTATATTGTTATTTAATAACTTAGATTTTTAATGTCTTTTACGACGTCGATAATTATAATTTACGTAGGAGGAAAATGTTTTTGTGAGGAGTTTTTACGGCATCCAAAAAGACATAAATAGCTCCTTGTGGCATCATCTTCTAGTATTCGTTCTCTTCTATCTTATTTGTTCTATTAGTCTTCAATTTACCAAAATCGAAATAAACAACTTCTCCGCTCACCACTTAACACTCGCTTCGCTCGCTTTGAGTCAGTTGTGCCGTTCGCTTGGCTTATTGCTTCCCGCTCGACATTCGATACTCATTCTGTTCGATGCTCACCCCATTTTTGACCCTCATCGCTTACCTTTTTTAGCTTAACTCACTCATCATCGAACCCATTTGGTCGGTATGGTTCTCGGTTGCCCTTTTAAGGAGTACAAAAATGAATATAAAAAATTATTAGTTGGTCTTGGGTTGACCCTAAAACCGGACCGAACCCATTGGATCAGTTCGGTCCTCAATCGCTTTTTTAAGAAGCAAAAAATGAAATAAAAAATTATTGGTTAGACCTGTGTTGACCCTGAAACTGGACCAAACCCATTAGGTCAGTTAGGTCCTCAATCGCTTTTCTAAGGAGTACAATAAATGAAATAAAAAATTATTGATTGGTCCCGAGTTGACCCTAGAATTGAACCGAACCCATTGGATCGATCCGGTCCTCGGTCCCAAGCTCAATAGGGTCAGTCCTCGGTCCCAAAAATTGAGGACCAGCATTGCGCGGGTTAGTCCTAGGGTTAGGGGGCGGACCGGCCCAACCCGGACCATGCTCATCCCTAGTGTGTAATGTAGAAAATTACTAAAATTTGGCACTAGGCACCTAGGGGTCAGGAGGCCCTTCCGGTCCTTTACCAGTGTCCTAAGAAAAGGAAAAGGCATGATCAATTGATAAAATTTCATTTAGATATAACCATGACATTACTCTAGCATTTTTTTTTTTTTTCGTGTGGATATTTTCAGGTGCCAAGCTTTGTGATGAACACATCCTTATTCGTTGGGAGCTGGATAGCAGCGTTGCTGCTCCAGTGGAGACTGGCCCTAGTGAGCTTTCCCTTCGTGGTGCTCCTCGTGATCCCGGGCTTAATCTATGGGAGGACTCTAATGGGGCTAGCAAGGAGAGTTAGGGAAGAGTACAACAAGGCAGGCACGATTGCAGAACAAGTCATATCCTCCATCAGAACGGTTTATGCCTTCGTTGGTGAGAGCAAGACCATGAGCGATTTCTCTGGAGCGCTTGAAGGGTCGGTCAGATTGGGGTTGAAGCAGGGCTTGGCCAAAGGCTTGGCCATTGGGAGCAACGGGGTTGTGTATGGGATTTGGGCCTTCATGGCTTACTACGGTAGCAGGATGGTCATGTACCATGGTGCTGAAGGCGGTACTGTTTATGCCGTTGGAGCTGGCTTAGCCGTCGGAGGATTGTGAGTAACGAGTATTCCCAACTTTCTGTTTTTCCAAATAACATTTTGGACTGATGAGAAACAGTCCTTCGCTTTCTATGTTCGCATTATACTAAGTATGGTATGATAGGTGCGTGTGGAGCCTATAATAGATGCACTTCTAGTCATGAATAACTTACTGGTGCCCTTTAATAAACAGAGCATTTGGCACCGGTTTATCGAATTTGAAGTACTTTGCCGAAGCAATCTCTGCAGTGGAACGTATCACAGAGGTGATCGATCGAGTCCCCAAGATTGATACCATCAACTTGGAGGGGAGGATGGTGGAGAAAGTTTCCGGGGAAATCGAATTCAAGCATGTGGAGTTTGCGTACCCATCGCGGCCCAACATCATCTTCAAAGACTTTTGCCTGAGGATACCGGCGGGAAAGTCAATTGCTCTTGTGGGCGGTAGCGGCTCTGGGAAATCTACGGTCATCTCCTTATTGCAAAGGTTTTATGATCCTCTCAATGGAGAAATCCTTCTGGATGGAGTTCCCATTGATAAGTTGCAGCTCAAGTGGCTAAGGTCACAGATGGGCTTGGTGAGCCAAGAGCCAACATTATTTGCCACCACCATAAAGGAGAACATCCTATTTGGTAAGGAAGATGCCACCATGGAAGAGGTAGTTGAAGCAGCCAAAGCTTCCAATGCACATAATTTCATCTCTCAAATGCCTCAGGGATATGATACGCAGGTGCATTTTTATTCAGGTTTTCTGTCAGTTTTTTTTGAGTTCAGTGCAACGTATTTAATTACATCTATGTTTCTTTATATTCGAGTTATGATCATATGCGTAAATATATGTTGATAGGTTGGTGAAAGAGGCATTCAAATGTCTGGAGGACAGAAGCAGAGAATTGCCATTGCAAGAGCTATAATCAAATCCCCTCGAATTCTCCTCCTTGATGAGGCAACTAGTGCTTTGGACTTGGAATCGGAGAGAATCGTTCAAGAGGCCCTTGAGAAGGTCGCGTTTGGGCGAACCACCATCATCGTCGCTCATCGGCTATCCACCATCCAAAACGCCGATGTCATTGCTGTTGTCCAAAATGGCCAGGTGATGGAAAGTGGCTCGCATCAAGAGTTGATCCGATTTAAAGGAGGGATATACTCTTCCCTCGTGCATCTTCAGCAAATGGAAAGCAAGAAAACGCAAGACGAAGCTCAGGTCATATCCACAAGGTCACCGTCCTCTCCTAAGATCGATTCTACAAGGGATCCTACAGCCTCCATCTTCGGCTCAGCCAATAATGCGGAATCAGCTCCAATATTAACAGAGAGAAGGAACACAAGAGAAGGCCTAAGATTTCAAACTTCATTGCTTCGGAGATTATTATCTTTCAGTCGCCCAGAATGGAAACAAGTAGCAATGGCATGTGTTAGCGCTGTCTTGGGTGGTGCCATTCAACCGGTGTTTGCATTCATGTTGGGGTCGATGATATCGGTCTTCTTCTTAACAGATCATGATGAGATTAAGGAGAAGACAAGGACGTATACATTGTGCTTCGCAGGGTTCTTCATGATCTCATTGCTGATCAACACGTCTCAACACTACAATTTCGCCTATGTTGGGGAGTATTTGACCAAGAGGATCCATGAGATGATGTTGGCGAAGATTCTCACTTTTGAGGTCGGTTGGTTCGATCAAGACAAGAACTCGAGTGGTGCTGTTTGCTCTAGACTAGCCAAAGACACCAATGTGGTACATCACATAATTTGAGCTGTTTTCATTTCGTGGAAAGCTGAATGAGAATTGTTACCATTTAAATATGCTCTGTTTATTGTCAAGCAAGATGATTGTCGTAACGAGACTGGTTCTCGATATGTTTTGCAGGTGAGATCATTGGTAGGTGACCAAATGTCTCTCCTTGTACAAGCCATCTCAGCAGTAACCATAGCCTGCATAATGGGACTTGTGATCGCATGGAGGCTTGCCATTGTCATGATAGCCATCGAGCCACTCATCATTCTCTGCTTTTATGGAAGAAAAACCCTGCTCGAGGGTATGTCGCAGAAGGCCAGTGAAGCACAAAATGAGTGCAGCAAATTAGCTGCTGAAGCAGTGTCCAATCACAGAATGATCACTGCCTTCTCTTCCCAAGAAAAAATCCTGAAGATGCTGAAAAAGGCCCAAGAAGGCCCCCGGAGAGAGAGCAAGAGGCAGTCATGGTTTGCTGGGGTCGGGCTTGGTGCATCCCAGAGCCTTACCAAGTGTACATTGGCCTTCGACTTTTGGTACAGTGGGAAGTTGGTATCGCAGGGCTACATCACCTTCAAAGAGGTTTTTCAGACTCTCCTGATTTTGATCACCACCGGGAAGGTCATCGCCGATGCTGGAAGCATGACCACCGACATCGCCAGGGGCTCGGATGCCATGAAGTCTGTCTTCGCAGTCTTGGACCGTGAAACGAACATCGAGCCTGACGACCCACGAGGCCTCAAACCTGAAAAGATATCGGGCCATGTGGAAGTTCGTGATGTGGACTTTGCTTATCCAGCTAGGCCCGATGCGATGATCCTAAAGAGCTTCTCCATCGATATTAAGGCGGGGAAGTCAACAGCCTTGGTAGGTCAGAGCGGGTCTGGAAAATCAACCATCATTAGCCTGATCGAGAGATTCTATGATCCACTCCGAGGGACGATCAAGATCGATGGCCGAGAAATAAGATCATACCATCTCCGATCTCTGAGACAGCATTTCGCCCTGGTCAGCCAAGAGCCGACACTATTCGCTGGCACCGTGAAGGAGAACATTATATTCGGAGTTTCTCCTGCAGTCGACGAGATGGAGATCATCGAAGCCGCTAGAGTGGCAAACGCCCATGGCTTCATCTCAGGATTGAAGGACGGGTATGACACTTGGTGCGGCGACAAGGGTGTGCAACTCTCCGGCGGCCAGAAGCAACGCGTCACCATAGCCCGGGCCATACTGAAGAACCCGAGTGTGTTGCTGCTGGACGAGGCAACGAGCGCGCTCGATGGGCAATCAGAAAGGATGGTGCAAGATGCATTGGAGGGCCTGATGGTGGGCAGGACTAGCGTGGTGGTGGCCCATAGGTTGAGCACCATCCACAACTGTGATGTGATTGCAGTGTTGGAGAAGGGCAAATTGGTGGAGAAAGGGACTCACTCTTCTTTGTTGGCTAAGGGTCCGGGAGGAGCTTACTACTCTCTAGCCAGCTTGCATGTGACTACTTGAGTATCATTCGACAATGTTGACTATATCTTCTGTTTTATACAAGCACTTGCTGTTTTATACAAGCACTTGCTATAATTGTCACACCCTAAAACCATCAAGAATGAAGGATGACATGGCTGTTCTTCCATTCGAAGAATGCAGCCTCAAATTATCAAAATCCAACTGCAAAAAATACCCCTAAGTTGATATCATTTTTATACTATTCATCGTTAGATAAAGAACCTGAAAAAGATTGAAAAGTATAAGGGTGGACAACCACAACTCATAAGTAATGCATCTCTTTTAAGCGAATCAAACTTTCACTATGCATATGTAAAAACAAGATATCACCATTTATCAATCCCAAAGATAGAGAAATATATATGCAAAATATCAAAAGTAGCATATAAACTAATACTATTTTTAGTTCACGATAACAAATCAACTATCAATGATTTATTTCATTGATTAATCTTATTTAACCACATGTCAATTGTTCATTCCATCAACTAATCTCAAATTACATATTAATGGTTTACTCCATTTACCAAACTCATACTCAAATATCTAGCCATGATTACTCATAATGCTCGTAACATATCTAGCCATGGTTACTCATAACGCTCATAACAAGGCAACCAAGATTCCTCATTTGGTTAGGTTTCCACCTATTATTAGTGGCTTAGCTCACAATGATATCCTAGATTAATATGTGCATGCCCACAAATCATCAAACAAGTTCACAACAATATTGAGCACTCCACTGTCAACCTCCAATACTAGAAATCCAATTCATAAACGATTGCATATATCAAAATACATTTCACAAATCAATCACATGACCTTTCGTAACTCAACTCATCCGCTAGAAATACATTTCGTAAAACATTTTTCAAATCATTTCAAACTCATCTTATAAACCGGTTTTACAAACTAAATTAAGTCAAATAAATATAATAAAATCTTTCACAAATCAATATATATATATTTATAACATTCTATAAACCATACTCAAAGTCGAGCTTTTCGTTAAATGGTTTTGCAAACCCAATATATATAAACTTTCTCAACTTTGTTCCTTGAACAAATATAACAAAATATATATTCCCACCGAATAGTTCTCATACTATATACAAATATCAAATTGTGGTAAATGCTTGATCCAAATTTTATGCAACAAAAATACGTATTCATAACTCATAATATATAAAATCTTTATCATTTTAAACCACGAGATAAAAAATTCTTAGATGAGATAACATTACTCACCTGGGAAAGTAAAAAATTAGCCTACGGTGGTTACTCGAGTTAAAGTACTTGTATTCCTATCAGTTAATGGAAAATGATACCAAAACTAAGTAATATGCTACTCTAACCAGCGATTCAACTAAATTATGCTTATTTGTAGATAAAACAACATTCATGCACTATCAAAGAAACTCATTTATAGCAAACGTCCGTCTTTCTTTGCTATGCAAATTGTCCGCTATGCATAACGCGAATGTGAGACTTTTGAAATTCGTTCCAACCAAACTGTACTTCAAAATCAAATTTCGTCAAACCCCAAAGCACCACAATGCTTAAACTATCATTTCCACAAAAATCGTTGCTCAAAAACTCCTCATTCAAACTTCATAGTTCAAGATATACATAATTCTAAATTTGTGCCTCAACCTCCAAAATTACTTTGAATAAATGAATAATCAGCTTGAATACTTATCCGGCGTTGAAATTCTCAATTGATTCGGCTTGTTGTGGAGTCCGGATCGTGAATGCGTGTACTCTCTTCTTCCTTTCTTCTTTTCCTTCTTCAGGGACGCTTCTTCCCTCTGTTTCTGTCACCGAGTCCCCTGTTTCTCTCTCTCTTACAGCCACTTGCCCTAGCTAATAAAGGAGATAGACAAATGGTTGGGTTTGGGCTTAAAAAAGAAATGAGTTGGGTTTAATGGGCCAATTATTATAGTAATCATCTGAAGTATAGAGCTTGATACTTGTATCTTTTTGTTCTCTAAATGTAACGCATCGTCTGCGACCTGTAGCAGGATTAGTCCTCCTGTTTGTCTTCATTATCAGTAAAATTAGTTATCTATCGGAATTCATTTTACTGAATCAAGTTAATTTTATAATAATAGATTGGTGGATCTACTTTAGATGCCACAAAAGTAAAATCCATGTTCACACTGGATTTTCAGTTTTGTCGCCAATTCTGTCCGGTGATTCATCAATTTAAGTTAATTTAATTTTTTTCTTCAAGATAATGTGATCCCATTTCTTGGTAAGGTCTGGAGTGGACTCCTCTCTGGAGCGTAGATCCGATTTTTTTTTTTCCTTCAAAGATAATGAGAAATCTAATTCTTTTGTTCCAAGCCTCATATTTGGCGATCATTCCAACTACCGGCATGGGCCATAAGACCAGTTGAATTATGAATCTGCGCGGACATGCATTAATACAGTCAATCAATCTTCCATCTCCACGAGCAGATCATAAATAATGGTTGCTTTTGGCCAAGAACAGACACCGCCAACCCCTTTAGCTTCGGTTCTGATCTCATCGTTCACCGTCATTCTAGGAAGAAGCAACGGGCAAAGCAACATTTAAAGTCATTCAATTAATCAACAGAAGAGTTGAGAATCTTTACGTTAGTTGTTCCTGGAAGAAACTTGGGAAAACAAAAATGGGAAATGAGAGACGGAGCAATGTGGCTGAGGAGGAGGAGGAGGAGAAGAAGAAGGGGTGGTCGTCCATAGGCTCCACATTCATGCGCGCAGATGGAGTGGACAAGTGCTTGATGGGTCTTGGCTTCTTTGGAGCGGTCGCTGATGGCTTCTCTACGCCCCTATTGCTCTATGTCACCAGCCGGCTCATGAACGACATTGGCTCTGCTTCTTCTCTGGATCCTGAAATGTTTCGTCACAAGATCAACAAGGTACACACAACCATCTCTATCTGAGCTCGTAACAAGGAAGTATGGATCTCTTTCCCTCACTCTGGATTGTGTTTCTGCAGAATGCATTAGTTCTTTTGTGCATGGCCTGTGGATTGTTATTTGCTTGTTTTCTAGGTGCGTCAAACCGTTTCTCGCGTTCCCTTTTTGGGTATTTTTTGTTTTATTTACGCAAGGAATTGGAAATTGAAGAAAAGTTGAGATTTTGTCGGACTTGTTCTAACTATGATGGTGATGATGATTGTATGCAGAAGGCATTGTTGGACCAGGACTGGTGAGAGGCAAGCCCAAAGAATGAGAGCCAGATACTTGAGAGCTGTGCTCAGGCAAGACGTGACCTACTTCGACATGCATGTGATGAGCACATCCGAGGTCGTCACCGGTGTATCCAGTGATGGTCTCGTGATTCAGGCCATCCTAAGTGAGAAGGTCCCTAATTCAGAATCTGAATCTCTGTTATGTCGTCTTTTATATATAATAGCCAAGTGTTTCTAAACTGAAATTGTAGGTCCCTAATTTTCTTGTCAATGCGTCACTGTTCGTGGGGAGCTACATAGTGGCATTCCTGATGTTGTGGAGACTGGCAATAGTTGGGTTCCCCTTTGCTCTGCTCCTCATAATCCCGGGCATGATATGTGGGAGGACTCTAATAATAATTGCAAGAAAGAAAAGGGAAGAGTATAATAAGGCTGGTACGATAGCAGAACAAGGGGTTTCTTCCATCAGAACGGTTTATGCCTTTGTCGGTGAGAGCAAAACGCTTTCCGAGTTTTCTAAAGCTCTTGAAGGATCCGTGAAGCTGGGGCTGAGGCAGGGCCTGGCGAAAGGGTTGGCGATTGGAAGCAACAGTATCGTGTTTGCCATTTGGTCTTTCATGGCATATTATGGTAGTAGGATGGTCATGTACCATGGTTATAAAGGCGGAACGGTTTATGCTGTCGGCACTTCCATTACTTTTGGCGGAATGTAAGTGGTGTGCCGCTTTCTTTTACACTTCCAAATTTTACTCGCATTCTTGCCGTGTTTTAGAAGCAATCGATACTGACTTGTTTGGTCTTATCTTGTATGATTTAAGGGCATTGGGTTCTGCTTTATCCAACCTCAAGTACTTCTCAGAAGCATCTTCGGCAGGTGAGCGTATATCAGAGGTGATGAAGAGAGTGCCCGTGATTGATCCAGAGAACATGGAGGGGAACACCATACAGAATTTGGAAGGAAACATTGAATTTAGACACGTCGAGTTTTCATATCCGTCAAGACCTGAAAACATCATATTAGAGACTTCTCTCTCACGATCCCATCAGGAAAGACTCTAGCTCTGGTTGGTGGCAGTGGCTCGGGAAAATCCACAGTGATATGGCTCCTGCAGAGGTTCTACGACCCTCTCTGTGGAGAGATACTCTTCGATGGGATTGCTATTAGTAAGCTGCAAATTAAATGGCTTAGATCGCAGATGGGACTAGTGAGCCAAGAGCCAACACTCTTTGCGACTAGCATAAAGGAAAATATACTCTTCGGCAAGGAGGATGCCAAGATGGAGGAGGTAATTGAAGCTGCTAAGGCTTCGAATGGTCATGACTTCATCAGCCAGTTGCCTCGGGGGTACGATACACAGGTCCTTCCCTCTTCTCTCCCTCTCCCTAGATGTATGTAGTTTATATGCCCTAAGTGCCTGCTGACTTGAGTCTGGTACCGATGACGAACTAAAAGTTTTCCATAGGAATGATCTTGCATCTACCTATTTTGTTGCGTTGTCTGAGCAGGTAGGGGATAGGGGCATCCAATTGTCAGGAGGGCAGAAGCAGAGAATAGCTATAGCGCGAGCAATCATCAAAGCACCCAGGATCCTCCTCCTAGATGAAGCAACGAGTGCATTAGACTTGGAATCAGAGAAAATCGTCCAAGAAGCACTCGATCGAGCTTCCATTGATCGCACAATGATCATCATTGCTCACCGGCTATCTACTATACGACATGCCTATAATATTGCCGTCATTTGGAATGGGCAAGTGATAGAGACCGGCAATCACGAAGAGCTAATCCAGAGTGAAGACTGCCTCTATACCTCATTGGTCAATCTTCAGAAATCAGAGAAACAGAAACCAACAGATCCAGTTAAGAAACCCGAGATCAAGTTAAAAAAAATTATGTCATTATCAAATGTGTATTTATACTGGTAAATTTGTCCAGTAAATAGAAATTGAAAAAGTTATTTCCAGTCAGAAATTATTTTTGGGAATCATTTGCACTCTTAGGAGCTGTGAACAAACGACTGGGATCTGTGGCATTGTAAATTTTGTTCGCATTGGTTGCGTATAGATCATCCTGTTGCCATTTCCTTAAGAGCAGACATGACAGCCATGGGATGCTATGTTGAGCCTTTATCCTGTTGCTATTTCTCTTTGGGTTTCTGCCAGATATTGGTTTTCATCGGACGGGGGGTTGCCGAATTGACCGCATTGCCTTTTCACATTGCGGCAAACATTCTGCTCAGAGATGTCATCATTTGACTTCCCTTTTGGTTGACGGCACAAGGACGGGAGCTTTTTCCATGACTTCCACTTCCCTGACGAAGCATGCTGGTCGATGTCTTTTCCGATCAGGTCCATGGGACCTGGTCATCACTAGTACCGTCGGCATCCGATGGACGCAATGTGACAATCCGCCCGATCCGGCACCCTTGCATCGACGCCATGTAGATGATGGCCAAAACCTGAGCATCACATATTTCACTGATTGTCACGAGGTGCAGTATGGACCCATCAGGCTAGGTGTGTAGTACAGGTTTGTTCTTGACATTGGATTGACAATGGTATGCCCGTTTCCTAGCACGTGGACACTTTCCTCGCAATACGTACTTCTCGTGAGGGGTTCCACACAAGAACATAACATAACATGAACAAGTTGCATCTAACCTCATCAATCTTATTTTGTTAGGATTTGTGGCGCTAATTATTGATCTAACCAAATCATTGAAAGGAAAAAAAAAAATCCTGAGGCAATAGATAAATCTACGCACACGGGGGGAGGATCTGAGTGCAACGTGGATATTGGATGATCAATGGAAACCATTTGTAAATATGACACATAGATCAATGTAATCCATATCGAAACGCACAAGAGATTAGGATATAAAACGTCCTTACCAAGATGATAAGCTTTAATTAACAATTGATTTAATATGACTCTAGCTATGTGGTCCTTTCCTTATACTTGTGTTTGTAATGTTTTAATACGTGACATGAGACATTAGTTTATATTACCAAAGTTTGTAACTTTTCTCGTAACTAGTGTACCTTATATTATAAATTTTTTTGAACTTTCCTTACTAAACCTACACAACAGGCGTCACACAACACTAATTTGCACATACCTCGATATCATATTTAACATACATAAACTTTAGTATGAATTATTTATGCTAATTTCATTATGATAATATAAGAATATCCGAACCTTTCAATTTGACTTGTTTCTTGAAATGAATGCCAAATGATTCTATTTCCGTGCATACTCCATGGCTTGAATAACGAGGTCTAGTGAATTCAAATCAAGTCCTTGGACCATTCAGCTAAAAATCAAATCGTTTTCCCAGGGCAAATCATCAACAGCAGCAGGAATTTCTACCCATTTTTTTTCACCTCCTTTAGAGAGCCTGTGCCTGCAAAAGCAGCGACATGTCGGGATGTCTCCTCCAGGGCGGCAACACCATCAGCCACGCCTCCAAAGGTTAAACCACGCTGGTCCCTCACTCGCCTCGACACAATCAAATGATCGAAGCGCACGCACCATTCGCTCTCCCGTATATAATCACGCCCACCCACCGCATCGTCTTCTGCACGGCCTCAAGATTTCACTCTCGAAATTCATACAGTTTGCGCGCGAATTCTGCAGTACCCATGGAAGAAGCCAAGAGGAGATTGTTCATGTGCTCCGCCGCGAGATCGACGAAGTGCGGCGACGGCGGCGGCGAGCTCGACGGACCGCCGGAACCGCTCTCGCCGTACTGGGCCTGAAGCGCGCCGTCCTCGCTTTCCTGGGGAAGCAATGCTGGCACGTGTGGTGGGTCTTCGTGCTCCTCAACGTCATCCTCCTGGTCGTCTTCTTTACTTCCAGGCGCTCGAGCTCGACGACGCCGGGCCACCACCGAAAGAATCAAGAATCGGAACCGGAGGATGACGGGGAACGGACGTCCAAGAAGCAGCAAAGGAAGAGAAGATCGCGGCGGTGCTCCAGGTCTCCGGCGGTCGAAAGAGCACGTGGCGAGCGCGAGGAATCGGTTTACCAGGAAACAGATGGTCGGAGCGGGACCGAGGAGCAAGATGCGGCACGGGAGGACGATCAAGCAGGAGCCTACGAGGGGCTGTCGGACGAGGAGCTGAACGAGAGAGTCGACAGTTTCATTGCGACGTTCAGGCAGCACTTGGTTTCTGATGCGAGGCAGATGTGAAATTTTTGGGGCTGGTCGTGTGAAGAAGAAGATTTTTCAACGCAGGGTCAACACAATTTTTTTTTTTTTTTCCCTCATGATTTGGTGCAATACATAGTTTAATTTAAATTTTATCTTATTTTATATGCATAATTAAATGGTAGCAATTATTATCACATGGTCATTTCACGGACCACATAATGTCGTGTCCGAGCAAAGCTTTTACTGAGATTCTGGTACGATGCGACCTTGTTTTTGCCCGACCGGGATTGTCGATGCTGGAAAGAAAAGGGGGAATTTGCAATGTCGATGCTGGTCTTCTACCGATGTGATCTCATGTCCTCGTGCAGGATCTACCACCGCATGATGCAAAGGCTAGAATGGTAATGGAGAATGGACTCGATCGCCTAAAAAAGATTGTTTCAGGAGATGGTCGTGTAATTGATGCAAAGTTCGACCCGTTTTGGTTTTCCTTAAATTTTTTTGGGTTTTCTAATTTAATGGGTTGTGTTGACGTGACTTTCCTTATCGTTGATTTTGTTCCCATAAAGAAATATTTTTCACCGAACGCTATTCTATACTTTTATTAGAGGAGACTAAGGTTTTGTGCTAATTTCGGACAGAAGATATCAAATGCAATATTATAAAATTTTTAATTTCAAATAGAAATGTAAAACCCTGACAATTAAATCATGAATTCTTGGATCGAGTTTGAACTATGCTAAAATTTAATCAATGATATAGCTCAAACATATAATAGTGCACTACAGGAATCCAATCAACAACAATGCATTTGGATAAAGAACATAACGTCGGAATTCAATTAATGTTGTTGGATAGGAGATACAATACCGTAATTTAATTAATGGTAGCACACCAAAATATAAATACTTGTTAGAATCTAATCAACGATGAGAATTTAAAAGTTATGACTAAGGAAACTAAAGTATAATAATATAAAGATAAAATAATGACATTTGATGTATTGTTTAGGAGCCGCTCTATTGGACAATTGGGATATTTATAAAGGAATTTGATAATCATTGAGTAGTTGTCTATTTTCTAGTAACTGTTTCCAACCTTAGGCATGTCCCTTTTTCTTAGTAACTAACTCACCCATTTCCCTTATAACTTCCTTGATTGTGCTTTGATGTTTCATGATTTATCGACACCATTCCATGACTAGGTACCTGAGCGTTAATTGCTTTCCAATTGCGCGTTCCCTTGGTGCTTCTTAGAATATTCTAAATATTTTCATCAAAACTTGCCGCTAGCTTTATTCAAGTGGTGATCCAATATCTACCGCCATATTTCAACAGTTGATCATGTGGATGCTTCCTACCTTGTTGACCTTAACATTTGGATTCATCGATAGCTAATCATATGTTAATATCCCAATGATATGAGCATGTGATTCTGCCTAACTTTTATCAACCCTCCAACCGGCACATGTTAGTATGGGCAACTTTAAATGTCAACACCATCAAAGGCGAAAGAAAGTGCTACATTCAAGCTGTGAGCGAGAGCCTGGGGATTTGGATCCTCGATCTTGTCCATTAAGAATTATAGACGATCTTTCCTAATCAATTACACTATCTCAAATGGATTGTTGATTTGATTTGCTTTGCTCAGCGGGGAGAGGCTCAAACTTCTTGTATATTCCGAACTGCTGGGCCTGCAGTTTGACCACTTTTTATTTATTTATTTTATTTATTAATAAATTATTTGGGGTATAAATTCGTAAAGAAAATACAGAACTATTTACAACCTCTGGAGAATATATTAGGAAGACTACTTTCTTCCTAGGTCATCATTAAAGAACCTCGCATCATGAGTTTATATAGACCCTCTACTTATTAATTTAAAAATTCGGATTCGACAATTTAATATGGCATCGCAATCACATTTAGTCTTAAATTTTATCTCACAAATCCCTCATCAGCTCTATGCACAGTTCTTGATTTGGTTCGCACATGAGATGAGGTATTAAAATATTCAACATCAGCAATCTATCGAATTTTATGTGGACCTTATAAAATTTATCTCCCCTTCGTCCATTCACTTAATTTTTTAGTCGAACAATCTAACTTCTTTTATCAAAATCCAAGAAGTGTCAATGCTGATCTTCTGTCTACGTGAAAGACTTAATCCCACGGCTTGTACCAAGGTGACTTACCCAACAAAATACTTTTTACTGAAGGTTGGCTCTTCATCTTCTTTATGTGTATCGGGTTGGAAAGAAAAGACAAGACTCTAATGACAACAACTATAGGTACAGGAGACAACAAATTCAATTTAACTTAGAAGACGAAGACAAATAAAGGATAATTGCATCGTGAATATGGAAAAGTAACATGTGTATCGTTTGCAATGTTTTTTTTTTCTATCCATTACAATAATCCTGACGTTAGCCATTCATAGCTAGACTGAGTAGGTAACCATTGTGATGGTTACTATTCAAATTTAAATTATTCCCGGGATATTTGGAATGTTTAATGGTATCAGCGAGTGCCTCAACAACTTGTCTATCCCTTATCTCATTAGTTCTCGAATTGTAACTGATGCCGGACCGTCGGTAACCGCAATTATGGTCATCTACAAATTCCCTCCAAATCCGCGGGCCAATCGTCTAATGGAGTTTGGTGGGCCTTATCGGTTGGTTGCAGCCCATGAAGATCACTTTCTAGTGTCAACGCTTCCCTTCAATTTAGGCCCAAGAAAGTTCTGCATCCGAGCTACGACGTCTTTTAGTCAGAAATAAATTAGGAGCCACCACGCCACGCCAGCCACAGTGAGCGGGAGCAGTTTGCGAACTCTGTGATGGTCCAATGGGAGGTTTGGATGCATGATCCTCTTATCCATTAAGAATGGTGGATCCTCTTTTCCTAAATTAGTTTCACCATCTCAAATGGATTGTTGATTTGCTTTGCTCAACGGGGAGAGGCTGAAACTCCATGTGTATATTCCGTAACTGCTGGGTCTGCAATTTGACAATTCCTTATTTCTTTTCCATTATAAATTTTTCGTGTATTAAATGATAAAGAAAAGACACCATTTACAACCTTTAGGAAAATATTATGAAGACAATATTTACATCAAGACCTCATAAAAAAGACTGAATAGCCTGACGAAATTTCTCGATTCTTGAGTTTACATCATCTATTAATCTAAAATTTCGGATTTGACAATTTGACATAACGTCGGAATCAAGTTTTGCTCTAAATTTTATCTCGCGTGTGAGGCTCTCCATAAATCAATTTCACTTGCCGTTCTTAGTCCGGCTCACCGTTCTAATGGATTGATATGGACCTAATTTCATCTCTATTTACATGTTTACTTAAATTTTTGAATCGGACAATTACACTGTTTTAATCAAAATCCAAGTCGCAGATCGGGTTAGGGCAGAAGTTATGATTGACCCGTACATTTATTGGGCGGCGTCTTTCAAGCACTGAACGATAGAAGGTGTGTCAGAAGACGTAGAGAAGCAAAGAACAGACCGAAGGAAAGAGGAGCTCGTAAAGCTTTTTGGGAATTTTCTGTTTTTCTCTATATATCATTCAATGTACATTACACTGTAATTATAATACAGGAGATACATGAATAAAAGGAAAAGAAATATTTTTACAATTGAATCAATATCTTAATCTAATCAATCTAATCCCTAATTGATCTAATGCATGATCATAACCAAAAATAGATCCTGCATATCTTCCAACAAGGTGGAATATTGTCCTTAAGCGTCACTAGTGACGCCCCCGGGGAACACGTGCTAGGTTTTGACTTTGGTTTAGCGTGACAAAATCGTACTCGTGCTTGTACTTTTCCCCAAAATTGCTGGGCTTTCCCTCATCTCTATATATACACGCATGGTGTATCGTAACATTCCATGTATTTCTCAAACAAGCTCATCCTCATCACTTGAAAACATCATTGGGAGGCAAAGAAGATGAAGATTCTTGGGTCTGTAAGGTCCATTTTCAAGCACGCAGATGCCGCGGACAAGTGGCTGATGGCCTTGGGGCTTCTCGGGGCGGTTGGCGACGGCATCTCCACCCCGTTCGTATTGTTCCTTTCGAGCCGCCTCATGAACAATATAGGCGACGCGCCATCTCTAGACAAAGACTTAATCCCACGGCTTGTACCAAGGTGACTTACCCAACAAAATACTTTTTACTGAAGGTTGGCTCTTCATCTTCTTTATGTGTATCGGGTTGGAAAGAAAAGACAAGACTCTAATGACAATAACTATAGGTACAGGAGACAACAAATTCAATTTAACTTAGAAGACTAAGACAAATAAAGGATAACTGCATCGTGAATATGGAAAAGTAACACGTGTATCGTTTGCAATGTTTTTTTTTCTATCCTTTACAATAATCCTGTCGTCGGCCATTCATAGCTAGACCGAGTAGGTTACTATTGTGATGGTTACTATTCAAATTTAAATTATTCCCGGGATATTTGGAATGTTTAATGGTATCAGCGAGTGCCTCAACAACTTGTCTATCCCTTATCTCATTAGTTCTCGAATTGCAACTGATGCCGGACCGTCGGTAACCGCAATTATGGTCATCTACAAATTCCCTCCAAATTCGCGGGCCAACCGTGTAATGGAGTTTGTGGGCCTTATCGGTTGGTTGCAGCCCGTGAAGATCACTTTCTAGTGTCAACGCTTGCCTTCAATTTAGGCCCAAGAAAGTTTTGCATCCGAGGTGCGACGTCTTTTAGTCAGAAATATATTAGAAGCCGCCACGCCACGCCGGCCACAGTGAGCGGGAGCAGTTTGCGAACTCTGTGATGGTCCAATGGGAGGTTTGGATACATGATCCTCTTATCCATTAAGAATGGTGGATCCTCTTTTCCTAAATTAGTTCCACCATCTCAAATGGATTGTTGATTTGCTTTGCTCAACGGGGAGAGGCTGAAACTCCATGTGTATATTCCGTAACTGTTGGGCCTCGAATTTGACCTCTTCTTATTTCTTTTATATTATAAAATTTTCGTGTATAAAATGATAAAGAAAAGACACCATTTACAACCTTTACGAAAATATTATGAAGACAATATTCACATCAAGACCTCATAAAAAAGGCTGAATAGCTTGATTAAATTTCTCGATTCTTGAGCTTACATCATCTATTAATCTAAAATTTCGGATTTGATAATCGGAATCAAGTTTCTGTTGGAAAAAGTATTAGAATACATAAAATAATAATAATAATTGGAAATACATTACAAAATATTAGAAAATAAAATGAAATGTCCGGGCGTGCAAACACTTTGTCCTTAGGATAATTCCGCCCCTCGGAGTACGAAACTCGGTGCGTAAGGCTTCGGCGGCTATCCTCCCAAGATACAACGAGATCTTCTTCTATACTCCGCACTGAATATTAGAAGGAAACAGAACAACTTTTGTGTATAACCCAGCAAAAATAAAAGAAAATATGTGAGAACATATTGTATCTACTAAGATTGTGGTATGAAGTTTAATTTATATTTAAACAAGGAAAAGATAGAGCCCTTAGGAGATCGTCATAAATCAATTGGTAATTAAAAAGATGACCGTTATAAAATTATGAAGAGTTTATGAAGTAATAAATCAAAAGTTATAAAGCCGTTAGACGACCGTTATACAACCATTAGAAAGCCGTTATATGACCGTTGAAAAAGCCGTTACAAAAATGATAACTTTTATGACGATCATAATTTCTAATAAATATTTCAAAACTACTGAAATATCCAACAATCCCCCACATATTTCAGAAAGTTTTGACAAGAAAATAGAATAATGCTGGGTTATTGGAGAGTAATGCATCGGAATTGGTGCTTATTAGGCTATGAACCAACCCTAGAAAGAATGAAATATAATTCACGAAATTATTGGTGAAGTTTGAAACTTCTATGAACCAAGAATTTCTTTTTGTGAATTATAATTTTCACCAATCACATTACACTCCCACAAACTTTGTTGTTCAACGCGGTTTTGCGCTAATAGGCCATGCGCGTGCTTGGTTTATTCATGAGTGCTTTAGAGATTTTTGCCAAAAAATCTCATAGGAGCGGCCCCACTCCACACTTATATAGGTGATTCCATCAAGTGTATTCTGCAGTTTAATACACCACCAATAATGGCTATGGAATTTTATTAAGAGCTTGGCTCAACCTCTTTTTCCTTGCAATTTTGCACTATTTTCACCTTAGGATGGACAATAATTTTTAATAGTGCACTAGATCAACAAATGACTTGTTATTACCCATATGAACCTAATTCATGGGATCGCCAATCACATAGGTTGGGTTACTATCATTGTTGATTTTCTTCAATTGGCTTGTCCATTCCCCTCGATGTATAGTCAAAGGATTGGCCAAAATCCATTTTTGACTTCATATAATTAATGGACATAATTCCATCATTGAGCAGCTGCTTTACCACGGCATCCCTCAATCGGATGTGTCAATTTTTACCATATCTATGCATGACTATTGCCTCTTGGCAATCATGATGTATAAACACAAAATGTGTCATTTTCCCAAAGGAATATTTGCTAAGAGTCTCTCAACTACTTAGCCTCATGAGTTAGACAAAAAGTTTCTCTTTGTCTCAAGAACTTGAATAGTTCACAATTTACCAAAGAATAGTAAATATTTTCTTCTCCTTCACCCATTGGAGCTTAGGAGGATAAAGCATTTTGTTTACACATATATGCCCGGTAGCACTTGAGTCTACCACCCATAATTTTGATTAGCCACAATATTGGCATGGGAATGACTCCATCAATTACTTCATCAAATCATCTACTTCAACCAAGTCGACTTTTGGTTGAGTAGGATTGCCATTTCCCCCACAATTTCATTCGATTGCTTTTATGTCAAGCACTTCCACTGGGTGAACACATATTTGTCAATGGATTTTATCTCATATAAATCCAAGATCTAGTTAATATCACCGTATCTTTATAATACAGTGGAAAATCCACTATAATAAACTTGACAATAGTCGCCCTTTAACAAAATATTTCATAAAAGACATCAATCTTATTTAATATAGATCTATGATGGCTATGGATGCAAAGAAATAAAAATAAATTTCATCTCCACAACAATCACTAAAGGAGATTCTCTTTCCCAATGCAATAGCCAATCAAGTCTCTAATGATCATCATGCATGAATGGACATTCAACATAAATTGGCAAAGTAAATATTCTTACAAAGAACATTTTTTTTTTAATATCATTATTGCTGTCAATAGTACATGTTGCTCCAAA
Organism: Eucalyptus virginea; assembly: GCA_014182375.1. NCBI lineage: Eukaryota > Viridiplantae > Streptophyta > Magnoliopsida > Myrtales > Myrtaceae > Eucalyptus > Eucalyptus virginea. The sequence continues at coordinate 20,978,249 of CM024522.1, read as the reverse complement.
AAATATTAACAAAAACTCAGAGGTTAGCAGAAATCCAAAATGAATTAATAATTTCACAAAGTAATTGTAAGACTTCCTTTGAGTGTTATATATGAATCACAAAAAATGTCTCAACAATGCATACTTAATACAAAACATGTAATCAATTTAATTATACAATAAAATACTATTTAATAATTCTATCAAAAGTTATGCGTGGAGAAAGAGAATTAGCATATCTTCATGTATTTATCAAATATACACATTGTCATGCAGCAAATACCAACACATTTATGAGCATATACATAGATAGAGGCCCACGTTGCACTCCCAAGCAAGCATGAATAAAGATATGCACCAAATACCAACACAAACTCGTGTCTGCACTTACTTAAGCATATTGGCATGGACATCACTAACTGACTAATGATCGTATGCACTCTAGCATATTCCCAAGAATGATGGGACAACACTGTGAGGAATACCGAAGAATTTTGTTCTAAAGTCAAATGACACATATTTTCAAAATCTATAAGCACAATAATATAAGGTAAAAAGAGCGTAATTTTAGTGGTAAAACACAGAAATCCCACATGACAGTATTCATTGTTTCGCTAAAAACAATTATATATAACATGGTCCAACATGGGCATGCTCGATAAGATTCTGTAGAGATGGAGTCAAAGACAAATTAAATAGCAGATAAAAACAGTTATAAACTTGCTTCATGAATGTACATTAAACAAATTTTAGTAGGAGAATAGGAAGAATTAGGGACAAATGGAAACTATTTCGAGTAATAGAGAAGCGCCCCAATTTCCAATCTTAAATGGATGATTATTAAAATCACAAACTTGAGAGAGAAAACACCTACACACGTCCGACTTTCTATTGGAAAAACAAGTATAGGTATTGAAGCCCCAAAATAAAAATAAATATATATATATAAAAGAAATATTAGCCCGATTTCTTTCCATTTCTTTTATGGTTTTCCTTTTCTATTTCTTTTTAGTAGCCACACAGAATCACTATGCCATTTTTAAAGATTTTCTACATAGGTAATTTTGAAAATCTATAAGCATCTTCCGTAAATATATAAGAGCACACATTCATGGAATATGTCTAACAAGATCAAATCAAATCAAATCTAAAGAGAACACACAAGCTCGTGACGCCAAATTTCAAATACTAGAATGAAAGTATCTTGACCTGTGTGATGATGATTCCTCAAAATGTGGAAACAAACAATGACTTTACTTGAAACTCAATAATCTTACCAAAACGACCGAAAGCTATTTTGTGTTAATGCTTGATACTGTCCCATGACAAACCACCCAAGAATATGTGATGCTTGTCCTTCACCATCTCCAAATCCTTGTTCAATTCCAAGGTCGGTGGAAGAACCAGCAATTCCAATTTTGAAAGCTATGAGGCAATTATCCTTAAGATTGTTGGAAAAAGTATTAGAATACATAAAATAATAATAATAATTGGAAATACATTACAAAATATTAGAAAATAAAATGAAATGTCTGAGGCGTGCAAACACTGTCCTTAAGGATAATTCCGCCCCTCGGAGTACGAAACTCGGTGCGTAAGGCTTCGGCGGCTATCCTCCCAAGATACAACAGATCTTCTTCTATACTCCGCATTGAATATTAGAAGGAAACAGAACAACTTTTGTGTATAACCCAGCAAAAAGAAAAGGAAATATGTGAGAACATATTGTATCTACTAAGATTGTGGTATGAAGTTTAATTTATATTTAAACAAGGAAAAGATAGAGCCCTTAGGAGATCGTCATAAATCAATTGGTAATTAAAAAGATGACCGTTATAAAATTATGAAGAGTTTATGAAGTAATAAATCAAAAGTTATAAAGCCGTTAGACGACCGTTATACAACCATTAGAAAGCCGTTATATGACCGTTGAAAAAGCCGTTACAAAAATGATAACTTTTATGACGATCATAATTTCTAATAAATATTTCAAAACTACTGAAATATCCAACAGTTTCGGTCTAAATTCTATCTCGTATATGAAGCTCTCCATAAATCAATTTCACTTGTCGTTTTTAGTCCGGCTCACCATTCTAAGGGATTAATATGGACCTAACATTATTTCATCTCCATTTACATATTTACTTAAATTTTTGAATCGGACACACACTGTTTTAATCAAAATCTAAGTCGCAGATCGGGTTAGGGCAGAAGTTATGATTGACCTGCACATTTATTGAGCGCACTGAACGATGAAAGGTGGAATATTGTATTTAAAAGTCACTAGTGATGCCCCCTGGGGAGTACGTGTTAGGTTTGTACTTTGATTTAGCGTGAGAAAATCGTATTCGTGCTTGTACTTTCCCCCGAAAGTCCTGGGCTTTCCCTCAACCCAATATATACACGCATGGTATATCGTAACATTCCATGTATTTCTCAAACAAGCTCATCCTCACCACTTAAAAACATCATTGGAAGGCGAAGAAGATGAAGATTTTTGGGTCTGTAAGGTCCATTTTCAAGCACGCTGATGCCGCAGACAAGTGGCTGATGGCCCTGGGGTTTCTCGGGGCGGTCGGCGACGGCATCTCCACCCCGTTCATGTTGTTCCTGTCAAGCCGTCTCATGAACAATATAGGTGAGGCGCCATCTCTAGACAAAGATCAATTAACGCATGTCATCAACAAGGTAACGTATTTGCTTTTGAGCTAAGGACACAAGATCAATAAGTGCCTTTCAAATTAGTGTTTATTTATTATTTTGGAGGAAAAAGGGTAAAGAAAAGTTGACGTGGAGTTTCCCTTTTGGCAATTTTTATGGGGTGGTTGCAGAATGCATTGTCCCTGGTCTACGTGGCTTGTGCACTATTCGTCGCTGCTTTTCTAAGTGAGCTTTTTCATCTGCGGCAACCACAACGTAATTATTAAATTCACAGGATAACATATGCACTATTCGTGATCTTATCTTCATAAGATTTCCATCTTTCAATGTATTTTTTATTATCAGAGGGGTACTGTTGGACGAGAACGGGGGAGAGGCAAGCCTCACGGATGAGATCCATGTATCTGAAAGCAGTGCTAAGGCAGGACGTAGGCTATTTTGACTTGAACGTCACCGGCACGTCCGAGATCATCACGAGTGTTTCCAACGATACCCTCGTGATTGAAGATGCTCTTAGCAACAAGGTAACGAGAGATCCAATTTTTAACCACACAAACAAAAAGTTAGGTTAAAACAGAACAAAGTTCATTTGACAGCAATTGATATCGTCTTTCGAGAAAAGTTAATCCAAATACACCTAATCTCAAAGCATTGCAACTTCTTTTTGATGGCATGATAATTACATGGTAAAATTACAATGACCTGACACATTATTTGTGTGAAATCATACACATTATGGTAGAAAATTATCAAAATTCGGGAGCCCCTTCAGTTCATTGCCAATGTCCTCAGAAAAGAAAAAGGACTGATCAAGAGATAAAATTCCATATAGATATATAACCATGACATTACTATAGTAATTTTACTTGTGTTTGTGGATATTTTCAGGTGCCAAACTTTGTGATGAACACGTCCACATTCATTGGGAGCTATGTAGCAGCGTTCCTCCTGCAGTGGAGACTTGCCCTTGTGGGCTTTCCCTTCGTGTTGCTCCTCGTAATCCCTGGCTTGATCTACGGAAGGACTCTAATGGGACTAGCAAGAAGGGTCGGGGAAGAGTACAACAAGGCAGGCACAGTTGCAGGACAGGGCATATCCTGTAAGACCAAATAATTCATATGCGGAAGCCAGGATCAATTAAGACAAACCTCCAGCCATTGTTCTTGTTCACGTTCGTCAGAAAAACCTTGAAATCAAAGAAAAATTGGGGACACTCTACTACTCAATTCACTCTCGTACTGATGGTGTATTCTGAATGAGAGAGTTTGAGTTAGACCTTGTCATCACCCGTCAGAAATGAACGTACGTTCCTATTTATACACTGTCTCCCATCAAGACGGGCGGTTGTCACGAAAGGGTACGAAGCGTGGAGTCGAATAGTCGCAACTTTAATAGAAAATATGGGTCTAAAATGTGGGATCACAAAAAATAAATAACATTCTCCCACTTGATCCCATCATTTTTATCATACGAATTATCCAACTAATTCCACGAAAATTTTATGCTTAAGAAAAGAAACAAAACACATGGATCATGGCGACATGTCCTCTAAGAGTGAGTAATATCTTCCATGTATCACAATGCATCTTATTTCTTTAATGTCAGCCTATATGTGACAACATATCTTAATGAATAAACCCCATGTTTATTCCAAAACCAAGGATAAATGTTATTCTCATAAACAACAAAAATGTGTACACAAAAATTGAGAATCAACATTATAACTGAATAAGAGTTTCATACAACAAAAATCGTTCATATGACGACAAATTACATAATGGGACCTATTCCCATACTAGTTACATGATCCTTATACTTCATTGGTGGCATGCCTTTAGTTAAAGGATCGGCTATCATCAATTCAGTGCTAACGTGTTCAATGACCACTTTATTCTCCTTAACACGTTCCCTTATGGCTAAATACTTAATGTCGATATGCTTACTTCGACTGCCACTTTTGGCATTTTTAGCCATAAAAACCGCAGCTGAATTGTCACAATATATTCTTAATGGCCTAGAAATAGAATCAACAATTCTAAGCCCAGCAATGAAACTCTTCAACCATACACCATGCGAGGTAGCCTCAAAACAAGAAACGAACTCAGCCTCCATAGTGGAAGTAGCAGTCAAAGTTTGCTTGGCACTTCTCCATGACACGGCTCCGCCAGCTAACATGAAAATGTATCTAGATGTTGATTTTCGTGAATCAACGCAACCCGCGAAGTCCGCATCCGAATAACCGACCACTTCCAGGTTGTCAGTCCGTCTATACATAAGCATATAGTCTTTGGTACCTTGAAGATATCTCATCACTTTCTTTGCAGCTCTCCAGTGGTCTAAACCTGGATTACTCTGATATCTTCCCAACATTCCCACAAAGAAAAGCGATGTCGAGGTCGAGTGCAAACCTGAGCATTCATCAAGCTTCCAACAGCAGAAGCATATGGAATGTTGTACATTTGTTCCCTTTCTAGATCGTTCTTCGGGCATTGATTCAAATTGAACCTATCACCCTTCACAATGGGTGCTATACTTGGTGAACAATCTTTCATCCGAAATCTCTCTAGGACTTTATTGATATAGGTTTCTTGAGATAGTCCTAAAATGCCTTGAGATCTATCTCTATGGATCTTAATGCCAATGACATAAGATGCCTCACCCATATCCTTCATGTCAAAACTCTTAGAGAGAAATTGTTTCACCTCATGTAGCAACCCCTTATCATTGGTTGCAAGTAGTATATCATCCACATACAGCACAAGGAAACAAATTTTGCTCCCACTAACCTTCTGGTATATACATTGATCCATGACATTCTCTATAAAGCCAAATGAAGAGATGACATCATGAAACCTTAAGTACCATTGGCGGGATGCTTGTTTCAAGCCATATATAGATTTCTTAAGCTTGCACACCAAATGCTCACCTTTACTAGAAGAGAATCCTTCAGGTTGTTTCATGTAAACCTCCTCCTCTAGTTCTCCATTGAGGAACGCCGTTTTCACATCCATCTGATGTAATTCCATATCAAAATGGGCAACCAAAGCCAAAATAATACGAAGATAATCTTTCTTAGATACAGGAGAAAAAGTCTCCGTGTAATCGATTCCTTCCTTTTGAGTGAATCCTTTGGCAACAAGTCTAGCTTTATATCTTTCAATGTTACCCAATGAATCCTTCTTAGTTTTGAAGACCCATTTACAACCAATGGCCTTCGCACCATTAGGTAACTCAACCAAATCCCAGACTTTGTTAGATGCCATAGAACTCATCTCTTCCTTCATGGCATTGTACCACAAATTGGATTTATCACTATCCATGGCTTGTGAAAACGTTTCGGGATCATTCTCGGCTCAATATTGTAGTCAGACTCTTGTAAATACACAATATAATCACTAGGAATAGCCGATTTCTTTATTCTAGAAGATCTTCTCAATGTTGCATCAACATTCTCTTGAGGAGCGTATTGTTCAACTGGTTGTTCAACAGTTTCTAGTAATTGCTGAACAACTGGATCTACTAGATCAATGTCAGCAGGTTGTGGAACTTCAACGATTGGTTGTTCAATAGCCGGTTGAACTGAAGGGGCATTATGAGCAACAACCAATCTTAAACTTGAGATGGAAAGTTGAGTATCTGTATGATCTTTCTTAGGAACAAGGTCCTTCGATCGATCGCTCCCACTGATCAAGTCATTTTCAAGAAATTTAGCGTTTCTTGACTCCACAATCCTAGTGGTGTGAGATGGACAATAAAACCTGTATCCCTTAGACCTTTCGGCATATCCAATGAAATACCCACTTATGGTCATTGGGTCCAACTTCTTTTCTTGTGGATTATAAACTCTCACTTCAGACGGGCATCCCCAAACGCGCACATGATGCAAACTCGGTTTTCAACCCTTAAATAACTCAAAAGGTGTCTTTGGGACAGCCTTGGTCGGAACTCGGTTTAATATGTACACTGCCGTCTTAAGTGCTTCAATCCACAATGATTTAGGAAGTTTGGAGCTACTAAGCATACTACGCACCATGTCCAATAAGGTCCGATTTCTTCTTTCCGCTACGCCATTTTGGTCCGGAGAACCAGGCATAGTATATTGGGCAACTATCCCATGCTCTTGAAGAAACTTTGCAAATGGACCAGGTGCTTGTCCATCTTCAGTGTATCTACCATAGAATTCTCCACCTCTATCTGATCTCACGATCTTAATTTGCTTATTGTATTGTTTCTCTACTTCCGCCTTAAATACTTTAAAGGCATCTAAAGCTTCATACTTATTATGAATCAAATAGAGATACATGTAACGTGAGTAATCATCTATGAAAGAGATAAAGTATTTCTGACCACAAGAGTCCATATCCGGACTACAAATATCCGTATGTATGATTTCTAATATTTCTGTACTCCTCTTGGCACTTTTCTTTGTCTTGTTAGTCTGCTTTCCCTTTATGCAGTCCACACAAGTATTACAATCAGTAAAATCCAAAGTACCGAGTACTCCATCATTTACTAATCGCTTAATTCTTTCTATGGAGATATGTCCCAATCTCCGGTGCCACAACATAGAGGAATGTTCTTTCACAACACATCGTTTCATACCAGCTTTATCATGAACATGCATCGCATCATAATAGGCATTATCTTGTAAATTAATTCGAAAAGACCATCGACAAAATACCACTCCCAACAATTTCAGATTTAAATGATAAACAAAAGTTTGAATCTGAAAAGTTAAAAGAGTATCCCAAAGGTACAAGTCTTGAAACTGAAATTAAGTTTCTAGAAAAACTAGGAACATAAAAGGTCTTTTCCAAATTTAAAACAAAACCACTATTGAGAACTAATCTATATGTCCCAATAGCTTCCACATGCGAACGCATCTTGTTTCCTGAATAGATGTTTTGTTCACTTCCCACTGGCTTCCTGTGGTTTTGAAAACCCTGCAAGGAATTCGAAATATGGATTGTAGATCCAGAATCAATCCACCAAGTGTTGTGACTTACATCAGTCATATTAGATTCATAACAAACACAAGAGATTGGATTACCTTTCTTCTCGAGCCATGCCTTAAATTTGACACAATCCTTCCTTATATGCCCCTTCTGTTTACAAAAGAAGCATTTAGATTTTTTCTTAATGTCAGCTTGGGGAGGTATTTTACCTTTTCCCTTATGCTTGCCATAGCCCTTATTCTTTCCTTGTGTTGCCAAATGAGCACTTTCTCCCAATTCCATAACCAGTCTTTCTTGCTCTTGAACACACATGGTCATGAGTTCATTAATAGACCATTTATTCTTATGTGTGTTATAAGAGATCTTGAAAGGTGCATACTTGTTGTGGGAGAGTGTTCAGAATATAATACACAAGGAAGGATTCGGATATCTCAACCTCAAGGTTCTTAAGCCGAGCTGCAATGTTCCTCATTTGCATGATGTGCTCACGCACACCTCTAACACTAGTGAGCTTCAATGATGAAAACTTCATAATCAGGGTCATGGCATGCGCCTTCTCAGAACTTTCAAACTGCGCATCTATGGCCTCCAATAAAGCCTTAGCATTGCTATGCTGAGCAACCGAACCACGAATACTAGGAGATATCTTAGCTCTTATAAACATGGCACAAACGCGGTTGGACCGCTCCCATTGGTTATAAAGAGCTATCTCGGTGGAGTGCTCGAATCGGTAGGAGCGGTGGTTCGTCTTTCCTTATAGCATAGTCAATGTCCATCCACCCCAATTGAAGAAGAACTGACTCCTTCCAAACTTTATAGTTCTCACCCTTCAGTATGGGAACATCAAACTTAAATTTAGAGAAATTCACAGGTTGCGAAACTGCATATCAAATAATCATGCTTATGTCACAAAAATTGAGGCAAATAAAAATTAAATCATGTTTTACCAATGTAAACGTGTCACAATATGAATCACATAACATAAAAACTACATGTGGGCTAAGTTTTTAATTTAAATAGATTCATAATTACTTCATGAAGAAACTACCATATTATATGCCTTTTCTTAATCCTGTGGGTAAATTAAGAAAAATAATATGATATTTCATCCTAATTAATCATATTAATATAATGAAAATTCCTGTGGGATAAAATTCATCATATTAATATAATTAATTACAATCAATGTCCATTTCTAAATATGATCCGGAGGCTTTTTAATATATAATTTAATTAATTAAAGATGCTGTGGCCACTCCTAATTAATTAAATATATGGACCATTGGACATTTAATTTCATGCATAAAATACTTATAAAAAAAATGCATGAAATGACATAATAATTAAATACAACAAGGGCAGAACAGTAAATAAATAAATTGACCAAGGGCAAGATTGTAAAAACAGAAAAAATTTGGGGCAAAAGTGTAAAAAGGGGCCGCGGGTGGGAGACGACGGGCGCGTGCCGAGCACGCGCGCATCCAGCGCACGGGCGTGTGCCGAGCACGCGCCCGTCCATCGCTCAGGCGAGTGCAACGCACGCGCCTGCAACTGCCGCGGGCAGTTCCGCGCGCGTGAGCCCACGCGCCAGCGGTTGGCTCGCGCCTGGCGCGTGGGTTCCACGCGCCTGCAACTGCAGCGCGCGCGTGGACCCCACGTGCCTTCTTCCCCGCGCAAACAGAAGGTTTTCCGTTGGTTTTTCGCCATTTTCAGCCGCGATTTCAGCCCCGTTTCTTCTCCGGCAGCCCATCTCAGACCGAACTAAATGATGGGTTTTGAAGAGCATGCCGGCACGATCACATGGGTCCAAGTTTCGGTGAAAATGAGCAAAAATTGGCCCCAAAATCAGACGAAAATTTCCCAAAACACAATTCCTTCAACCACCGCGACTTCCGCCGTCCGATTAGCCTCCGGCGAACACCGATATGCCGAAATAACTCATGGCTAATGTTCCTTATGGCGGTGCGACCGTGCGGGTCCGAAATCAAGGGGTGGGTCGCCGGAATTTGCCCGGAATTTGGGAGTTTCTCTGTTGGCCTCAAAATCCGAATTACTGTTCATCCTCAAAAATGGCCGAAAATACACCAAAAACACAAAAAAAATACAACAAAACAAGGTAGAGGCCTTTAACGTGCTCTGATACCAAATGTAAGACCAAATAATTCATATGCGGAAGCTAGGATCAATTAAGACAAACCTCCAGCCATTGTTCTTGTTCACGTTCGTCGAAAAACCTTGAAATCAAAGAAAAATTGGGGACACTCTACTACTCAATTCACTCACCATCTGATGGTATATTCGAATGAGAGAGTTTGAGTTAGACCTGTCATCACCGTCGAAAATGAACGTACGTTCCTATTTATACACTGTCTCCCATCAAGACGGGCGGTTGTCACGAAAGGGTACGAAGCGTGGAGTCGAATAGTCGCAACTTTAAGAGAAAATATGGGTCTAAAATGTGGGATCACAAAAAATAAATAACATATCCTTCATCAGAACAGTTTATGCCTTCGTGGGCGAGAGCAAGACCATGAGCGATTTCTCTGCAGCGCTTGAAGGGTCGGTCAGATTGGGGTTGAAGCAGGGCTTGGCCAAAGGCCTGGCCATTGGGAGCAACGGGGTTGTGTTTGGGATCTGGGCCATCATGGCTTACTATGGTAGCAGAATGGTCATGTACCACGGCGCAAAGGGCGGCACTGTTTATGCCGTCGGAACTGGATTAGCCGTCGGGGGATTGTGAGTATCGACACTTTACTCGTTTTTTTTTTTGCCAGGAACTTTTTGATTGATGAGGAACCTTCATTCCTTTTTAATCTTTCGCATTATAATAAGTATGGTGTGTCTGGTGCATGGAGCCAATAATTGATGCACTTCTAGTCATTAATAACTTACTAATTAGTGCCCTTTAACAAATAGAGCATTTGGGGCCGGTTTATTGAATTTGAAGTACTTTGCTGAAGCCATCTCTGCAGTGGATCGTATCGCGGAGTTGATCAATCGAGTCGCCAAGATCGATACCGACAACTTGGAAGGGAAGATCATCGAGAAAGTTTCCGGTGAAATCGAATTCAAGCACGTGGAGTTTGCATACCCGTCGAGGCCCAAAAACGTCATCTTCAGAGACTTCTGCTTGACGATACCAGCATGAAAGTCGGTTGCTCTTTTGGGCGGCAGCGGGTCAGGGAAATCTACGGTCATCTCCTTACTGCAAAGGTATTATGATCCTCTCAATGGAGAAATCCTTCTGGATGGAGTCCCCGTTGCTAAGTTGCAGCTCAAGTGGCTAAGGTCGCAGATGGGCTTGGTGAGCCAAGAGCCAACATTATTTGCCACCACCATAAAGGAGAACATCCTCTTTGGTAAGGAAGATGCCACCATGGAAGAGGTAGTTGAAGCAGCCAAAGCTTCCAATGCACATAATTTCATCTCTCAAATGCCTCAGGGATATGATACGCAGGTGCATTTTGAATTCGGGTTTTCTGCCAGTTTTTTCTAAGTCCGTCTGGAGTATTCAATTACACCTATGTCTCTTTATGGCGATATTTCAATAATGATCGTATGCGTAAAATACATGTTGATAGGTTGGTGAAAGAGGCATTCAAATGTCTGGAGGACAGAAGCAGAGAATTGCCATTGCAAGAGCCATAATCAAATCCCCTCGAATTCTCCTCCTTGATGAGGCAACTAGCGCTTTGGACTTGGAATCAGAAAGGATCGTTCAAGAAGCCCTTGAAAAAGTCGCAGTCGGGCGAACCACCATCATCGTTGCTCATCGGCTATCCACCATCCAAAATGCCGACGTCATTGCCGTGGTCCAAAATGGGCAAGTGATGGAAACCGGCTCGCATCAAGAGTTGATCCGACATGAAGAGGGCATATATTCTTCCCTCGTGCATCTTCAACAAACGGAGAGCGAGAAAACTCAAGACGAAGGTCAGGTCACAACCACAAGGTCACCATACTCTCCTAAAATCGACTTTACAAGCGATCCTACTGCTTCCATCTTCCGCTCAGCCGACATTGCAGAATCAACTCAAGAATCAACAGAGAAAGGGAACACAAGAGAAGGCCAGACATCCCGAACTTCATTGCTTCAAAGATTATTAGCTTTCAGTTGCCCGGAATGGAAACAAGTAGCCATGGCATGTGTTAGTGCGGTCTTATGTGGTGCCATTCAACCGGTGTTCGCTTTCTTGATGGGGTCGATGATATCGGTCTTCTTCCTGACAGATCATAATGAAATTAAGGAGAAGGCAAGGACGTACACACTGTGCTTTGCAGGGTTCTTCGTGTTCTCCTTGCTGATCAACACGGCTCAACACTACAATTTCGCCTATGTCGGGGAGTATTTGACTAAACGGATCCACCAGATGATGCTAGCGAAGATTCTGACTTTTGAGGTTGGTTGGTTCGATCAAGATGAGAACTCGAGTGGCGCCATTTGCTCTAGACTTGCCAAAGATGCCAATGTGGTATGTCGCATAATTCAAGCTGTTTTCATTTCATGGAAAGCTTCATGAGAATTGTTGCCATTTGAATATGCTCTGTTTATCATCAAACAACATAATTGTTGCAGGTGAGATCCTTAGTAGGCGACCAAATGTCTCTCCTTGTACAAGCCATTTCAGCAGCAACCATAGCCTGCATAATGGGACTAGTGATTGCGTGGAGGCTTGCCGTTGTCATGATAGCTGTCGAGCCGCTCATCATTGTCTGCTTTTATGGAAGAAAATCCCTGCTCAAGGGCATGTCGCAGAAGGCCATTGAAGCACAGAATGAGTGCAGCAAGTTAGCTGCTGAAGCAGTGTCCAACCACAGAATAATCACTGCCTTCTCTTCCCAAGAAAGAATCCTGAAGATGCTGAGCAAGGCCCAAGAAGGCCCGCTGAGAGAGAACAAGAGGCAGTCATGGTTTGCTGGGTTCGGGCTTGGTGCATCCCAGTGCCTTATTAAGTGCACATGGGCTTTCGACCTTTGGTACGGCGGGAAGTTGGTATCGCAGGGCTACATCACCTTCAAAGAGGTTTTTGAGACGATCCTGATTTTGATCACCACCGGGAAGGTCATCGCCGATGCTGGAAGCATGACCACCGACGTCGCCAGGGGCTCGGATGCCATGAAGTCTGTCTTCGCAGTCTTGGACCGTGAAACGAACATCGAGCCTGACGACCCACGAGGCCTCAAACCTGAAAAGATATCGGGCCATGTGGAAGTTCGTGATGTGGACTTTGCTTATCCAGCTAGGCCCGATGCAATGATCCTAAAGGACTTCTCTATCGATATCGAGGCGGGGAAGTCGACAGCATTGGTAGGTCAAAGCGGGTCCGGGAAATCGACCATCATCGGCCTGATCGAAAGATTCTACGATCCACTTCGAGAGACGATCAAGGTTGACGGCCGAGAAATAAAATCATACCATCTCCGATCTCTGAGACAGCACATAGCCTTGGTCAGCCAGGAGCCAGCACTATTTGCCAGCACTGTGAAGGAGAACATCATCTACGGTGTTTCCCGTGCAATCGATGAGACGGAGATCATCGAAGCCGCTAAAGCAGCAAACGCACATGGCTTCATCTCGGGATTAAAGGACGGGTACAACACCTGGTGCAGCGACAGAGGCGTGCAACTCTCTGGCGGCCAAAAGCAGCGCATCGCCATTGCTCGGGCCATACTGAAGGACCCGAGTATGTTATTGCTGGACGAGGCGACGAGCGCACTCGACGGGCAGTCGGAGAGGACAGTGCAAGATGCATTGGAGGGCTTGATGGTGGGCAGGACTAGTGTGGTGGTTGCTCATAGGTTGAGCACCATCCGCAATTGTGATGTGATTGCAGTGTTGGAGAAGGGCAAATTGGTGGAGAAAGGGACTCACTCTTCTTTGTTGGCTAAGGGTCCTGGAGGAGCTTACTACTCTCTAGCTAGCTTGCAAATGTCCTAACGTCGCTGTGTGACTACTTGAATTTCAGTCCATAGTGTTGATTATATCTTTTTTTTTTTAATACAAGAACTTGCTATAATCATCTGAAGTACAGAGCTCGATACTTGTATCTTTTTGTTCTCTTAATGTAACCCATGGTTTGGGACCTGTAGCAGGAGTAGTCATCCCGTTTTTCTTCCTTGTCAGTAAACTTCATTATCTATCAAATTTCATTTTTCTGAATTAAGTTAATATCATAATTATAAATAGTTGGACTACTATAGATTCCATAAGAGTAAAATTCATGTTCACTCCGGATCTTCAATTTTGTTATAAATTCTGTCCGGTGATGCATGAATTTAAGTTTATTTAATTTCATTTTATCAAGATAATGTGGCCCTTATCTCGTGGCAGTGTTTGGAGTGGGGTCAGTCAGAATATATTCCATGGGATTTTCAACTTTCTTGTTCCCTCATGTTTTGCGGCTATGTGTTTCTTTTCTTCATATGCACATTCAAGTGGTATTAAATATCACACGGTCTTTTCACAATCCACATATGTCATGTCAAAATAAGCTTTAGTTAGATTCTTATTAGATGGGTCTGTGTTTTCTTCGAATGAACATGTTCTTTAGAAATGACGCAGAGGTTCTTAATTTAAAATTGTATATTAAAATTTTAAAGGTCCTCCATTGCAATTCAATTGGAATTAAATTTGGTCTTAGTTTGTTTTGCAAAATCTTTTTTAGAAAAATATTTTCTCATTTTCTAGTGTTCAGATTGTTTAGAAAAATGAATTGACGAAAAATTGTCTCTTAGTTGACAAAAAGCCTATTATTAAATTTATGAAAATAATATGATTAAACATTGGCATTTGAATCAGGGACCACATGCTTGAACACCTCAACACCCATTCGCAAATTCTTGATAGCGGGCCTAGGTCTATATGCCTGGGCTAAGTCCATTAGAGCCAGCCCAAATTCATTGAGGCTAGGCTCAAGTCTAAAGAGCTGGGCCCAAGACCTCAATGCCCATGACCAATGTCCCACGCTTGAGCCCAAGTTCACAAGGTTGGGCTCAGGAGGCCTACACTCATGCCACGACCCTAGTCCATAGAGGTTAGGCACAGAACCCTAGTGCCCATGCTCTGTCCTCAACGCCTAGGCTTGGGCCTATGGAAGCAGGGCTAGAGATCGTAGTACTTGAGCCTAGCTCCCTGACGTTTGAGCTTGAGTCCATTGAGGTTGAGCTCGAGATTCCTATAGTTGTGCCTAGGTCCATCCACCCCTTTGAGAACCCCTAAAAATTTTAATGATCCAAAATAGACCTTACTGAGACCTCATTCATGGTAGGATTGATTGAAGAGTAAAAATATACATTAATATAGATCAATCAATCCAATATCTTTATCGACATATCCTAAAGTGTTATTTCTTTTTTTCCTTCAAATTGAAGAAGTCTCCATGTTCTTTGCTTTTCTACGAGAATCATCGATATTGGAGTATTTTAATAAATTTAATGATAAAGATTCTAATTTAAATTTTTAAATAGAGTACATTACTTATGACGTCTTTCTAAAGTTTAGCATTGTAATCTACAATTCTTTAGTTTAAGTTTTTCTTAGGGGAATTCTTTGATCAAAGTTCGTAAATTCTTTATAATAAACCTTTTGAGTTGGGCATTGTTTATTGAAATCGAGTTGCCTATTGGATCATTGCAAAAATTATAATTGGTCAGTAAAAAGCGCGTTTGGGTCAGGTCACCCTAATAGGCACACCAAAGTGTTTAATCACTTCATCCTAGAAGTGGAAGGCTACCATACCTATCTACCCTATGGTATTCACTTCTGAAAAAGTGATGGGGAGTCTACTTTCCCCCCAATGGCCTTCAAGTTCCTAGGCAAATATTCTCTTTTCCCATTCAGAAGGGGATACCCAAATCTTTTAAGGACATGCTCATCTCTGAAAAATATTATGCTCCTTCTTTGAAACACCTAACTGATAAATGGGGTTCATTGGGTGCATTTAGAACTTGCATTTCCAAAGGACTTTGGATACCTAAAGGCCTTTTGGGCAAATATTAAGTGTTTTGAGAAAATTTTAGAAACCTCATTAAGGGAAAGCTGGCATTTTGAAGGTTGAAAGCCCAAGGCACCTCTTGGGGTTTTAGCTTTGGCTTTGCCCTTATTTCTATTGTTCATCTTCTTCGTTGAGGCGGACATTCAGATTGCACAAGGCTGCGGAGGGCGGGCGACGAACTAGAGAGAGGTCGGTGACGATCATGGTGACCAAGGCGACTGCCGCCGGTGGGTCATGCGACCTCCGACAAGTATCTAGGCCGTGCGATCTAGCCAAGTGACCCCGACGAGGGTCACGTGACCTAGGCGTGACCCGGATTTGGTCGTCGTGAGGTCACGCGACCTTTGGCAAACCTAGATTTGGGTTGTCGGGAGGTCGCACGACCTTCGGCGGACCCAAATCTGGGTTGGGCAACCTCCGTGAAGGATCGTTGGGTAGGCGGCTCTTGCCGGTTGTCTGCAGGTGTTGCCTGAGGTCGCCGGCAGCTGCCTGCCTCGTTAGCCAACTCTTTTATTTTTTATTATTTATTTTTTATTAATCACCAAAGTTCTTTATAAATATAATCTCTCAATATACTAATTTATTCAAAAATACTTCATAATGAACTTTCAAATTATAATTTAATAAATACAATTTGCATTTTGAAAAATCCCTTTAACTTAAAGTTCTTTAATTTTTCCAAAGACTTTCTTCGAAAGTTCAATCAAACGTACCAATTGTCCCTAAGCGTCACTAGTGACGCACTGTAACAAAATTGGACTCATGCGATGACTTCTTGCACAAGTTTTAACGTTAAAAAAAGACCACCAATGTCATCTTTCAACCCAGTGATTTCTCCGAAAGTGACGGGTTTCTCTCTTCCACTATAAATATACATGCAACAGACACACTCATCCTCGTCACTTAGCAAGCATCATCGGAAGGTGAGGGAAGACAAGGGACGCAAGAGAGACACGAGCGGAGTGGTCAAAACGAAGAAGATGAGGAGGATTGCTGGACCAATAAGCTCCATTTTCAAGCACGCAGATGCCGCCGACAGGTGGCTGATGGCTCTAGGGATGATCGGGGCGGTCGGCGACGGCATCTCCACGCCATTCGTGCTGCTCCTGTCGAGCCGCCTCATGAACAACATAGGCAACGCGCTGTCTCTGGGCGAAGGCCAGTTCCCTCGAGTCATCGACGAGGTAAAGTTTTTTTCTCTCGGAATAGGGGACCCGCGATACGATGAATGTGGAAATTGCCCTTCCAAACGCACTGTCAAATGTCATTATTGCGAAATAACGTGGATCTTCCTGTTGGTCATGTTTGTGAGTGGGCAGGACGCACTATCCCTGGTCTACATGGCTTGTGGACTATTTTTCGCTGCTTTTCTAGGTAAGCTTTTCATTTGTGGCGACTATTCGCAATCGCGATTGGTCTCGAAACAAAAGCAATTACTCTCTCTAGTAGTGCACTTAAATTAGAAAGTGCTTATTTTCGAATGCTGGCCATCCACTATTGTTTTTTATCAGACGGGAAGAGTAAGATACAAAAGTATTTGGTTGCTTAATTGTATTCGTATGGTAAATACGTGCGCACCCATCATCTCATCTCATCTCGATAAGATTTCATCTTCAATGTCTGTGTATTAGAGGGGTATTGTTGGACAAGAACGGGAGAGAGGCAAGCCTCGAGGATGAGATCCATGTACTTGAGAGCGGTGCTAAGGCAAGACGTGGGCTATTTTGACTTGAACGTTACTAGCACGTCCGAGGTTGTCACGAGTATCTCCAACGACACAATTGTGATTCAAGATGCTCTCAGTGTTAAGGTAATAAGCAACCTAATTTTCAGCCACGCCATAAAAGTAAAGTTTAAAACAAGAGCGCAATCCGATATTTGGAGAGCAAAGAAGTTGCCCTAGTGGCGGCCGTATGGACTTATATACAAGAGGGGTGGAATGCATGACATCATGCACGTGACATCACGCGTGTTATAGTAGAAAATTACCAAAATTTGGCACTAGGCACCTAGGGGTCAGGAGGCCTTTCCGGTCCATTACCAATGTCCTAAGAAAAGGAAAAGGCATGATCAATTGATAAAATTTCATTTAGATATAACCATGACATTACTCTAGCAATTTTATTTTTTTGGGTGTGTGTGTGGATATTTTCAGGTGCCAAGCTTTGTGGTGAACACATCCACATTCCTTGGGAGCTACATAGCAGCGTTGCTGCTCCAGTGGAGACTGGCCCTAGTGAGCTTTCCTTTGTGGTGCTCCTCGTGATCCCAGGCATAATCTATGGGAGGACTCTAATGGGGCTAGCGAGGAGAGCTAGGGAAGAGTACAACAAGGCAGGCACGATTGCAGAACAGGTCATATCCTCCATCAGAACGGTTTATGCCTTCGTTGGTGAGAGCAAGACCATGAGCGATTTCTCTGGAGCGCTTGAAGGGTCGGTCAGATTGGGGTTGAAGCAGGGCTTGGCCAAAGGCCTGGCCATTGGGAGCAACGGGGTTGTGTATGGGATTTGGGCCTTCATGGCTTACTACAGCAGCAGGATGGTCATGTACCACGGCGCTGAAGGCGGTACTGTTTATGCCGTTGGAGCTGGCTTAGCCGTCGGAGGATTGTGAGTAACGAGTATTCCCACCTTTCTGTTTTTTCAAATAACATTTTGCACTGATGAGAAACAGTCCTTCGTTTTCTATGTTCGCATTATAGTAAGTATGGTTTGATAGGTGCGTGTGGAGCCTATAATAGATGCACTTTCTAGTCATGAATAACTCACTGGTGCCCCTTTATAAACAGAGCATTTGGCACCGGTTTATCGAATTTGAAGTACTTTGCCGAAGCAATCTCTGCAGTGGAACGTATCACAGAGGTGATCGATCGAGTCCCCAAGATTGATACCAACAACTTGGAAGGGAGGATCGTGGAGAAAGTTTCTGGGGAAATCGAATTCAAGCATGTGGAGTTCGTGTACCCATCGCGGCCCAACATCATCTTCAAAGACTTTTGCCTGAGGATACCGGCGGGAAAGTCAATTGCTCTTGTGGGCGATAGCGGGTCTGGGAAATCTACGGTCATCTCCTTATTGCAAAGGTTTTATGATCCTCTCAATGGAGAAATCCTTCTGGATGGAGTTCCCATTGATAAGTTGCAGCTCAAGTGGCTAAGGTCACAGATGGGCTTGGTGAGCCAAGAGCCAACATTATTTGCCACCACCATAAAGGAGAACATCCTATTTGGTAAGGAAGATGCCACCATGGAAGAGGTAGTTGAAGCAGCCAAAGCTTCCAATGCACATAATTTCATCTCTCAAATGCCTCAGGGATATGATACGCAGGTGCATTTTTATTCGGGTTTTCTGTCAGTTTTTTCTGAGTTCATTGCAACGTATTTAATTACACCTATGTTTCTTTATATTCGAGTTATGATCATATGCGTAAATATATGTTGATAGGTCGGTGAAAGAGGCATTCAAATGTCTGGAGGACAGAAGCAGAGAATTGCCACTGCAAGAGCTATAATCAAATCCCCTCGAATTCTCCTCCTTGATGAGGCGACTAGTGCTTTGGACTTGGAATCGGAGAGAATCGTTCAAGAGGCCCTTGAGAAGGTCGCGGTTGGGCGAACCACCATCATCGTCGCTCATCGGCTATCCACCATCCAAAACGCTGATGTCATTGCCGTTGTCCAAAATGGCCAGGTGATGGAAAGTGGCTCGCATCAAGAGTTGATCCGATTTAAAGGAGGTATATACTCTTCCCTTGTGCATCTTCAACAAATGGAAATCAAGAAAACTCGAGACGAAGCTCAGGTCATATCCACAAGGTCACCGTCCTCTCCTAAGATCGATTCTACAAGGGATCCTACAGCCTCCATCTTCGGCTCAGCCAATAATGCGGAATCAGCTCAAATGTTAACAGAGAGAAGGAACACAAGAGAAGGCCTGAGACTTCAAACTTCATTGCTTCGGAGATTATTATCTTTCAGTCGCCCAGAATGGAAACAAGTAGCGATGGCATGTGTTAGCGCTGTCTTGGGTGGTGCCATTCAACCGGTGTTTGCATTCATGATGGGGTCGATGATATCGGTCTTCTTCTTAACAGATCATGATGAGATTAAGGAGAAGACAAGGACGTACACATTGTGCTTCGCAGGGTTCTTCATGATCTCGTTGCTGATCAACACATCTCAACACTACAATTTCGCCTATGTTGGGGAGTATTTGACCAAGAGGATCCGTGAGATGATGTTGGCGAAGATTCTCACTTTTGAGGTCGGTTGGTTCGATCAAGACAAGAACTCGAGTGGTGCTGTTTGCTCTAGACTTGCCAAAGACACCAATGTGGTACATCACATAATCTGAGCTGTTTTCATTTCGTGGAAAGCTGAATGAGAATTGTTACCATTTAAATATGCTCTGTTTATTGTCAAGCAAGATTATTGCCGTAACGAGACTGGTTCTCGATATGTTTTGCAGGTGAGATCATTGGTAGGTGACCAAATGTCTCTCCTTGTACAAGCCATCTCAGCAGTAACCATAGCCTGCATAATGGGACTTGTGATCGCATGGAGGCTTGCCATTGTCATGATAGCCATCGAGCCACTCATCATTCTCTGCTTTTATGGAAGAAAAACCCTGCTCAAGGGTATGTCGCAGAAGGCCATTGAAGCACAAAATGAGTGCAGCAAATTAGCTGCTGAAGCAGTGTCCAGTCACAGAATGATCACTGCCTTCTCTTCCCAAGAAAAAATCCTGAAGATGCTGAAAAAGGCCCAAGAAGGCCCCCGGAGAGAGAGCAAGAGGCAGTCATGGTTTGCTGGGGTCGGGCTTGGTGCATCCCAGAGCCTTATCAATTGTACAATGGCTTTCGACTTTTGGTACGGTGGGAAGTTGGTTACGCAGGGCTACATCACATACAAGGAGGTTTTCGAGACTTTCATGATTTTGCTCTCCACTGGAAAGGTCATTGCCGATGCGGGAAGCATGACCACTGACATCGCCAGGGGCTCGGGAGCCATGAAGTCTGTCTTTGCTGTCTTGGACCGCGAAACGAACATCGAGCCTGCCGACCCACAAGGCTTCAAACCTGAAAAGATATCGGGCCATGTGGAAGTTCGTGATGTGGACTTTGCTTATCCAGCTAGGCCCAATGCGATGATCCTAAAGGGCTTCTCCATCGATATTGAGGCGGGGAAGTCAACAGCCTTGGTAGGTCAGAGCGGGACGGGGAAATCAACCATCATTAGCCTGATCGAGAGATTCTATGATCCACTCCGAGGGACGATCAAGATCGACGGCCGAGAAATAAGATCATACCATCTCCAATCTCTGAGACAGCATATCGCCCTGGTCAGCCAAGAGCCGACACTATTCGCTGGCACCGTGAAGGAGAACATCATATTCGGAGTTTCTCATGCAGTTGACGAGATGGAGATCATCGAAGCCGCTAGAGTGGCGAACGCCCATGGCTTTATCTCAGGATGGAAGGACGGGTATGACACTTGGTGCGGCGACAAGGGCATGCAACTCTCCGGCGGCCAGAAGCAACGCGTTGCCATAGCCCGGGCCCTACTGAAGAACCCAAGTGTACTGCTGCTGGACGAGGCAACAAGCGCGCTCGATGGGCAATCCGAAAGGATGTTGCAGGATGCATTGGAGGGTTTGATGGTGGGCAGGACCAGTGTGGTGGTGGCTCATAGGTTGAGCACCATCCACAACTGTGATGTGATTGCAGTGTTGGAGAAGGGCAAATTGGTGGAGAAAGGGACTCACTCTTCTTTGTTGGCTAAGGGTCCGAGAGGAGCTTACTACTCTCTAGCTAGCTTGCATGTGACTACTTGAGTATCATTTGACAATGTTGACTATATCTTCCTTTTAATACAAGAAATTGTCACACCCTAAAACCATTAAGAATGAAGGATGACATGGCTATCTTCCATCTAAAGAACATAGCCTCAGATTATCAAAATTCAACTGCAAAAAATACTGCTCATTGATATCGTTTTTATACTACTCATTGCTAGCTAAAGAACTTGAAAAAGATTGGAAAGTATAAGTGTGGGCAACCACAGCTCAGTAAATGATGCATCTCTTCTAAGTGGATCAAATATTCATTATGCACATGTACAAACAAGATATTACCATTTATCAATCCCAAAGGTAGAGAAATATATACACAAAACATCAAAAGTAGTGTATAAACTAATAATATTTTCCATTCATGATAACAAATCAACTATCAATGATTTATTTCATTGATTAATCTTATTTAACCACATGTCGATTATTCATTCCATCAACTAATATCAAATTACATGTCAATAGTCCACTCCATTAACCAAACTCATACTCAAATATCTAGCCATAATCACTCATAACGCTTGTAACAAGGCGACGAGATTCCTCATTTGATTAGGTTTCCACTTATTATTAGTCAATGGCTTGGCTCATAATGATATCCTAGATTAATATGTGCATATCCACAAATCATCAAATAGGTTCATAGTGATATTGAGCACTCCACCGTCATCCTCCAATACTAGAAATCCAATTCATAAACAATTGCATATATCAAAATACATTTCACAAATCATTTCAAACTCATCTTATAAACCGGTTTTACAAACTAAATCAAATCAAATACATATAATAAAATCTTTCACAAATCGATATATATAACATTCTATAAACCATACTCAAAGTCGAGCTTTTCATTAAACGGTTTTGCAAACCCAATATATATAATTTTTCTCAACTTTGTTCCTTGAACACAATATAACAAAACATATATTTCCACCAAATAGTTCTCATACTATATACAAATACCAAATTGTGGTAAATGCTTGATCCAAATTTTATGCAACAAAAATATGTATTCATAACTCATAATATATGAAATCTTTATCATTAAACCATGAGATAAAAAATTCTTAGATAAGATAACATTACTCACCTGGGAAAGTAAAAAATTAACCCGTGGTGGTTACTCAAGTTAAAGTACTTGTATTCCTATCAGTTAATGGAAAATGATACCAAAACTAAGTAATATGCTACTCTAACCAACGATTCGACTCAACTATGCTTGTTTGTAGATGAAACAACACTTATGCGTTATCAAAGAAACTCATTTATAGCAAACGTCCATCTTTCTCCGCTATGCAAATTGTCCGCTATGCGTAACTCAAATGTGAAACTTCTGAAATTTGTTCCAACCATACTGTACTTTAGAATCAAATTTCGTCAAACCCCAAAGTACCACAATGCCTAGACTACCATTTCCACAAAAATCGAAGCTAAAAAATTCCTCATTCAAACTTCATAGTTCAAGATATACATAATTCCAAATTTGTGCCTCAACTTCCAAAATTACTTTGAATAAATGAATAATCAGCTTGAATACTTACCCGGCGTTGAAATTCGCAATTGATTCGGCTTGTTGTGGAGTCCGGATCGTGAATGCGTGTACTCTCTTCTTCCTTTCTTCTTTTCCTCCTTCACGGACGCTTCTTCCCTCTGTTTCTGTCACCGAGTCCCCTGTCTCTCTTTCTCTCTCTTACAGCCACTTGCCCTAGCTAATAAAGGCGATAGACAAAAGGTTGGGTTTGGGCTTGGGCTTAAAAGAGAAATGAGTTGGGTTTAATGGGCCAATTATTATAGTAATCACCTGAAGTAGAGAGCTTGATACTTGTATCTTTTTGTTCTCTAAATGTAACGCATCTTTTGCGACCTGTAGCAGGATTAGTCCTCCTGTTTTTTTTTTTTTTGGTAACCCGGGAACCCCGTACGGCAGCCGGCGAGGCAAACCCGGGGTGACACTAGCGGAGGACGCACCACCCCGACGTCACGCTTAAGATCCCGCGGCAATGACGACGAATCAGTAAAATTAGTTATCTATCGGAATTGATTTTACTGAACCAAGTTAATTTTATAATAATAGATAGGTGGATCTACTTTAGATGCCACAAAAGTAAAATCCATGTTCACACTGGATTTTCAGTTTCGTCGCCAATTCTGTCCAGTGATTCATCAATTTAAGTTTATTTAATTTTTTTCTTCAAGATAATGTGAGCCCATTTCTTGGTAAGGTCTGGAGTGGACTCCTCTCTGGAGTGTAGATCCGATTTTTTTTTCTTCAAGATAATGAGAAATCTAATTCTTTTGTCCCAAGCCTCATATTTGGCGATCATTCCAACTACCGGCATGGGCCATAAGACCAGTTGAATTATGAATCTGCGCGGACATGCATTAATACAGTCAATCAATCTTCCATCTCCACGAGCAGATCATAAATAATGGTTGCCTTTGGCCAAGAACAGACACCGCCAACCCCTTTAGCTTCGGTTCTGATCTCATCGTTCACCGTCATTCTAGGAAGAAGCAACAGGCAAAGCAACATTTAAAGTCATTCAATTAATCAACAGGAGTTGAGAATCTTTACGTTGGTTGTTCCTGGAAGAAACTTGGGAAACAAAAATGGGAAATGAGAGACGGAGCAATGTGGCTGAGGAGGAGGAGGAGGAGGAGGAGAAGAAGGGGTGGTCATCCATAGGCTCCATATTCATGCACGCAGATGGAGTGGACAAGTGTTTGATGGGTCTTGGCTTCTTTGGAGCGGTCGCTGATGGCTTCTCTACGCCCCTCTTGCTCTATGTCACCAGCCGGCTCATGAACGACATTGGCTCTGCTTCTTCTCTGGATCCTGAAATGTTTTGTCACAAGATCAACAAGGTACACACAACCATCTGAGCTCGTAACAAGGAAATGTGGATCTCTTTCCCTCACTCTGGATTGTGTTTTGCAGGATGCACTAGTTCTCTTGTGCATGGCCTGTGGATTGTTATTTGCTTGTTTTCTAGGTGCGTCAAACCGTTTCTCGCGTTCCCTTTTTGGGTATTTTTTGTTTTATCTACGCAAGGAATTGGAAATTGAAGAAAAGTTGAGATTTTGTCGGACTTGTTCTAACTATGATGGTGATGATGATTGTATTCAGAAGGATATTGTTGGACCAGGACCGGTGAGAGGCAAGCCCAAAGAATGAGAGCCAGATACTTGAGAGCTGTGCTCAGGCAAGACGTGACCTACTTCGACATGCATGTGATGAGCACGTCCGAGGTTGTCACCAGTGTATCCAGTGATAGTCTCGTGATTCAGGACGTCCTAAGTGAGAAGGTCCCTAATTCAGAATCTGAATCTCTGTTATGTCATGTTTTATATATAATAGCCATGTTTCTAAACTGAAATTGTAGGTCCCTAATTTCCTTGTCAACGCATCGCTGTTCGTGGGGAGCTACATGGTGGCATTCCTGATGTTGTGGAGACTAGCAATAGTTGGGTTTCCCTTTGCTCTGCTCCTCATAATCCCGGGCATGATATGTGGGAGGACTCTAATAATAATTGCAAGAAAGAAAAGGGAAGAGTATAAGAAGGCTGGTACGATAGCAGAACAAGCGGTTTCTTCCATCAGAACGGTTTATGCCTTTGTAGGTGAGAGCAAAACGCTTTCTGAGTTTTCTAAAGTTCTTGAAGGATCCGTGAAGCTGGGGCTGAGGCAGGGCCTGGCGAAAGGATTGGCGATTGGAAGCAACAGTATTGTGTTTGCCATTTGGTCTTTCATGGCATATTATGGTAGCAGGATGGTCATGTACCATGGTTATAAAGGCGGAACGGTTTATGCTGTCGGCACTTCCATTACTTTTGGCGGAATGCAAGTGGTGTGCGGCTTTCTTTTACACTTCCGAATTTTACTCGCATTCTTGCCGTGTTTTAGAAGCAATCGATACTGACTTGTTTGGTCTTATCTTGTATGATTTAAGGGCATTGGGTTCTGCTTTATCCAACCTCAAGTACTTCTCAGAAGCATCTTCGGCAGGTGAGCGTATATCAGAGGTGACGAAGAGAGTGCCCGTGATTGATCCGGAGAACATGGAGGGGAACACCATACAGAATTTGGAAGGAAACATTGAATTTAGACACGTCGAGTTTGCATATCCATCAAGACCTGAAAACATCATATTTAGAGACTTCTCTCTCACGATCCCATCAGGAAAGACTCTAGCTCTGGTTGGTGGCAGTGGCTCGGGAAAATCCACAGTGATATGGCTCCTGCAGAGGTTCTACAACCCTCTCAGTGGAGAGATACTCCTCGATGGGATTGCCATTAGTAAGCTGCAAATTAAATGGCTTAGATCGCAGATGGGACTAGTGAGCCAAGAGCCAACACTCTTTGCGACTAGCATAAAGGAAAATATACTCTTCGGCAAGGAGGATGCCAAGATGGAGGAGGTAATTGAAGCTGCTAAGGCTTCGAATGCTCATAACTTCATCAGCCAGTTGCCTCAGGGGTACAATACACAGGTCCTTCCCTCTTCTCTCTCTCTCTAGTTGTATGTAGTTTCTATGCCTTAAGTGCCTGCTGAGTTGAGTCGGTACCGATGACGAACTAAAAGTTTTCCATAGGAATTATCTTGCATCTACCTATTTTGTTGCGTTGTCTGAGCAGGTAGGGGATAGGGGCATCCAATTGTCAGGAGGGCAGAAGCAGAGAATAGCTATAGCGCGAGCAATCATCAAAGCACCCAGGATCCTCCTCCTAGATGAAGCAACAAGTGCATTAGACTCGGAATCAGAGAAAATCGTCCAAGAAGCACTCGATCGAGCTTCCATTGATCGCACAACGATCATCATTGCTCACCAGCTATCTACTATACGACATGCCTATAATATTGCCGTCATTTGGAATGGGCAAGTGATAGAGACCGGCAATCACGAAGAGCTAATCCAGAGTGAAGACTGCCTCTATACCTCATTGGTCAATCTTCAGAAATCAGAGAAACAGAAAGCGACTGATCAAGTTAAGAAACCCGAGATTCAAATCACATCTTCCATATTAAGCATGGATGGAAATAGTGCTAGTAGCCACCCTAGCCTATCCAAGGCAAGTCGTTCCAGCTCAGCGAGGTCCATGGCAGCGGTCGTTTTGGATGATCAAAAGATCCTGGTTCCATCTTTCCGAAGATTGATAGCATTGAATATGCCGGAGTGGAAACAAGTGATCACAGGGTGCATCAGCGCGATCTTATCTGGCGCAGTTCAACCAGCGTGCTCTTTCACCATGGGCTCAATGGTCTGGGTTTATTTTTTGCAAGACCACGAGGAGATTAAAGCAAAGATAAGGATTTATGCATTCTGCTTTCTGGGTTTGGCCGTGTTCTCGCTCTCAGTTAATGTGAGCCAACATTACAATTTCGCTTTCATGGGGGAGTACTTGACCAAGAGGATCCGAGAGAAAATGCTCTCTAACATCCTAACTTTTGAAGTCGGATGGTTCGACCAAGATCAGAACTCCAGTGGTTCAGTTTGCTCGAGATTTGCTAATGATGCCAACGTGGTAAATACAATTCTTTATCACACTTCGCTCATTCTAGTCCTCGGTAGCTCGAGTGCGGTATATTAACAGTTACATCTAGCGGTCGTAGTGCTCGCTAATGCTGTTTCGACGCTTCTGTGCAGGTGAGATCTTTGGTGGGTGAACAAATGGCTCTTATCGTGCAGACATGCTCAGCTATAATAATTGCCTTCACCATGGGTCTGATCATAGCGTGGAGACTCGCCCTCGTAGTAATAGCTTCGCAACCCCTTACTATAGTCTGCTTCTTCACGAGACGAATGCTACTAAAGGCCATGTCTGCCAGGAAGGCTCAAGACGATAGCAGCAAGCTCGTGGCGGATGCAGTCTCTAACCACCGAACTATCACTTCCTTTTCTTCCCAAGAGCGCATCCTCAATATGCTCAAGAAAGCCCAGGATGCCCTGGAACGAGAGAGCATCCGGCAATCGTGGTATGCTGGTACTGCACTAGCCGCCTCCCAATTCTTTACAAAGTGCGCTTGGGCTTTAGATTTCTGGTACGGAGGCAAGTTGATTTCGCAAGGGCAAATCACATCAAAAGAGCTCTTCGAGACTTTCTTGGTCTTGATCAGCATAGGCCGAGTGATTGCAGATGCTGGAAGCATAACAACAGACCTTGCCAAGGGCTCGGACACGATCAGGTCCGTGTTCACCATATTGGACCGGCAGACCAGAATTGAACCTGAAGACATGGAAAGTTACCGACCGAGACAAATAACAGGCCATGTGGAGTTTTGCAGGGTAGATTTCGCATACCCAGAAAGGCCGGATGTCATCATCTTAAAGGACTTCTCATTCAAAATCGAAGCGGGGAAATCGACCGCATTAGTCGGACAAAGTGGATCTGGAAAATCGACCCTCATTAGCTTGATCGAAAGATTCTACGATCCAATCAGAGGCGTGGAAGCACATTGCATTGGTCAGTCAGGAACCGACTCTATTCGCCGGCACGATTAGAGAGAATATTGTCTACGGAATATCACTCGAGATGAGTGAAACAGAAGTCGTTGAGGCTGCCCGGGCTGCGAACGCTCACGACTTCATAATGGCATTTAAAGACGGATACCACACGTGGTGCGGGGACAAAGGAGTCCAGCTCTCCGGAGGGCAAAAGCAGAGAGTCACCATAGCGAGAGCTATACTTCGAAACCCGACACTGCTGTTACTCGATGAGGCGACTAGTGCGCTTGACAGCCAGTCGGAGGAGGTGGTGCAGGATGCTATGGAGCGCTTAATGGTTGGACGAACCACGCTGATGATCGCGCATAGGTTGAGTACCATACAAGCGTGCGACACGATTGCTGTGCTAGACAGAGGGAAGGTGGTGGAGAAGGGGAGCCATTCTTCCTTGTTGGCCAAGGGTCTGGCTGGAGCGTACTACTCGCTCGTGAACCTCCAGAGAGCGTCGAGCATCTCAGAATGCATCGAGTAATGCGCGACGTGAATGTGTTTAAAACAGTGGAAAGAAACCATGGGGAATGTTGTTAAGGCACGAGGAGTAAGATAATAGCTCTTTGTAACTCTTCAAAGGAGAGAACAGGAGTACAGGTTTATTCTTGTTACTGTAATTCCATGAAGAGAATGCTTCATTATGGTACAATGTTTTTCACCTGCTCTGTAATATTCGGCCAATAATCACAACCCATTATAAAGCCCAAGCCCAACCCATAATTCCTTTCTTCTCAATAGATAGTGCAAGTGAGCGTAATAGGAAAGAAGACAGCGGCTGCAAAAGAAAAGAATATATAACGGCTCGTCCTCGAAAGAGGAATCCGAATTACAATGCTTGATAAGTATTTAAGCCCGTTCTCATCGGAGTAATTTTCAAAATTAATATAAATTTGAAGTTATGTCAAAATTTTGAACCATGAGATTCGGTTGAAGAGTTGTCAAGCTCCTGATTTATAGGAAAATAATTGTTTAGGGCGTTGTGGATAATTTATGGTGTTGTGGAGTTTTAAAATTTGACAAAAATTAATTTTGAAGTATAGTTTAATTGGAACAAATTTCTAAAGTTTTGTGTGCAGTTACATGTAATAGACAATATGTATAACGGGTAGAGATGAATGTTTGTTATAATTGAATTTCTTTGTTAGAACATAGAAGTCATTTTATCGATAAATAAGCCTAGTTTATTCAAGTCGTTCATTAGAGTAATGTATTACTCAAATTTTGATATCTTTTTTTGACTAATTGATAGAAATATGAGTGCGTTGGCTCATATAACTTTCATAGGTTGGTTTCAGCTTTCCCAATTAAGTGATGTTATCTCTTCTTCGAGTTTGCA
This sequence comes from Eucalyptus virginea, assembly GCA_014182375.1. NCBI lineage: Eukaryota > Viridiplantae > Streptophyta > Magnoliopsida > Myrtales > Myrtaceae > Eucalyptus > Eucalyptus virginea. The sequence goes on along the minus strand of CM024522.1, from coordinate 20,948,974 downwards.
AAATCATATTTTAGGCAATATGAATTAGATATGTTATGTGTTACAAAATGACATTTTTATTACATAAAATATGGATCAAACACTTACTACTACTTTGTCAATTTGAAATGGAAAAGTATTTGCTGATTATACATTAAACCAATTATCTATGGATGATTTGTTAAGCCTCGTTACGAAAGAATTACGTAAAGGTTGCTTTGAATATGGTTTATGAAGGATATCATGTGTCGATACCTAAATTTTAATCATTTTATTAAGGGTTTTATCACATAAAAAATTATAAATTAATTTTTCACCCCAAAATGAAAATTTATTTTCATTAAATTGCATCACATATAGATATTGGGAGTATTGGCATCACTAGTATTAATTATTAAAAAAAATTATAAAAAAATTGATTTTTTTAATTGAAAAATAATTAAATAATTAAAAAATTAAATAATTAAAAAAGAGAGAGAATGAAGTGAATAATTTTCACTAAATTGCATCGCATTCTAGCATTAGGAATATTTGCATTATTAATGGTAATTACTAAAATTTTCAAAAGAAAAAAAAAAGAAGAAGAAAAAGAAAAAAGGAGATGCGAAACCGGGCTTGAGGTCTTGGTTGGCCCAAATCCTCGTCCTTTTTCTTTCTCTTCACTTGGGCCGGCCCACTTCCCCTTTATTTTCCCCAAGACTAGCCTAGCCTTCTCTTCCTCTCCCTCTCTTTCCCTCATGCGTTCTGCAGAAAAGAGAAGAACGTACGCAAACAAGGGGATCTTGGTCAGGGGCAGACCGACAACAACAGCTGGCGTGGCAGAAACCAAGCATGCCGGTTGCTAGCCGTTAAAAGGAGAGAGACTGAAAGAGACCGAGAGAGAGAGAGAGAGAGGCGATCTTCGGGGGAGAGTCCAAAGGAGAGAGCTTGAGTGGGTGTGAGAGAGTGAGCCAGGAAGAGAGGGAGCTCGAGAAAGTGGCCGGCTGTCGTGGGAGGTCCGTCCACTAGCCCCCGTCCGCCGCGGCCTTTCCCTGAACCAGGTTGGTCTTCCCCTCGAGCATAGGTGCCTTTTTTGTTTTCGGTCCCGTCGGTCCTCCGTGAAACCTACTGTGTGATCTAGTATGCATGTTAGGAAGTTAGGTCTGTATCCGAATCCCCATCGAGTTCGAAATCCCTCGTTTTGGTAGCGCACGCCAAATGCTTATGAAAATGTTTCTGTTGGATCCGTGACCACCTCCTCTAACTTTGTATTGCTCTTGAAGTGCTGGTTATTGTCTCGTTTGTTTTTTTTTCCTTCATTGAGGGTCGGTTTGTGCGAGCCCTGACCCCATCCATGTGGTGCTATGCCGTGTTTTGGTTTTGCGCATCAGTTGTTAAATATTTCGGTGCATTTGGAGTCTCGGTTGATCCTGTGGCCTCTCTTCGGTTGATGTTCTTAAGGTGTTCGTTAAGATATTTGACTGAGCTCGTATTGATTTTCTTTGATTTATGCTTTGCTTCTGTACATCGGCTTGTCATTTGATGCGGTGTGTCCATGAGGTAGTGGTTGGCATGACGTGGATGGCATGAGGTGTTAGCCGAAGTGGGCATGGTTTGTTCAGTTTTGGCTTGACGAAGGAGATGATCGGCAAAGGAGGCATATGGTTTGGGTGAACTTCGGTGAAAATGTTGTAGAGAAGGGGGGCTTCGAAAAGAGGCTATGTGTGGAGAAGAAAGGAATAAAATAGGATTAAAAGAAAAAAAGAAGAGCAAAAAGCAAAAGCAAAGAGAAAAAAAGAATAGAAAACAGAATGAAAGAAAAGAGAAAATGGACTGTGGTTTGTCTGCTGGGGCTGTCGATGAGCTGGTGTGTATGGACCACAGTGAAGTGGGTTAGAATCTAAGTGGGCTGCGGGCCACCCCTTTTGTAAAAAATCTGCGTGGGTCCTTCCTTTTTTCTAAGTGGGCTTTTAGGCCCGCCCGGTTTTAGCCCAACTCGCACCGATAGGGTCTGGGTCGGTTTAGTAGGGTCGGGTCTCTTGACTAAAGAAGTTTTTTTGGGTAATTTTTTCTTTAAATGTGTGAAAATCCTTGATTAAAACCGTACTCGATTGAACAAGTCTTTAGGGCTCTACCATAGGGTTCTGATTACTCTTAAAGAAGGATACCCTTGATTGACTAGGACTTCTCTTTAGCTTAGTTAGGAATGACACCTAATTACTCTTAGTTGTTAGATGCTTCTTTTCCCTGCGATTTATTCAATGCCTTCTTTGGTTATTGCTTGTTATTTCAATGATTGCACATCCGTATAATTACCTCATTTATTAGTGGATAGGTCTAAAATCAATTTAAATTACTTGACAAAAATCTTCTTGAAATGAACGAAATTAAGTACCGAAAGGGTACTAATAACTTAATTAGTGTAATCAAGTTCCCGATTCTAAATTCTCTAATTGCATAAGAAGTGAGATACACTCCCACGCCTTACTTAGTTTATAGCTTAGTGGAGATTCCTTAGTGGGCGAACAACTCCTGTTCAAGCCCTTTAGGGACAGCATTTTAATAGAAAATCACTCGGCCCTTTAGTTCAGATCCTAGAGACACTTAGAGATGCCAAGATGGAAGCATTTCTAATCTACTCGAGCTGCATTTCTCGGAGGATCCTACCAGGCTAGAGAAGAAAATGAGTTTAGAAAGCCATAAAAATGTTTTTCACAAAGCACACACTTTACTTCAGGGGACTCTGCCCAACACATTACACCCTCCTTGCCTTATATAGACAATAAGAGGTCTCAAGCATACAAGGACCAAGCTCATGGGTCCAGATACAAACAGAGGCATCGGAAACTTACGGGAGGGAATTATTCGCACACTATGAACAATAACTGTATTGTGAATAGTACTTTCCCTAGCCTAGTGCTACAGTAAAAATGAACAGTAGCTTGCTACAGTGAAATTGTACGGACTCAGCGGTCTCGTCTGTCACGAGTATTGTAGTCATAGTCGGAGTCATCTGAGCTGTGTACTGTCGCTATGCAATGTTCATCATACTTTTGTTCAAGTGTTTCAAGGTCTTCTGATGATAGAATCTGATTGAGCTGATGAGATGTGGATGCGGAGGCTTCTTCATATGCCCAGTGAGATGCTTCTTCTTGGGCCCAGTTTGTGTTGTTATCTCCTGTAGTGTCGGCAGGAATACTTGGCTGGGGCCAATTAGATGGGTGTGCATAGAAGGACGTGTCCATGCTTTGGGATAAGGACGAAGGTCCTTGATCATAGGGATCTTGGGAAAGAGGACCTCCCCATCGAGCATAGGGGTCTTGAGTTAATTGGACAATGTCATCTGCATTTGTCATTTCATGCTCCTAGGATGACGCAGCTTGTCTAAAATCTTCAAATGCTTCCTTAGCTTATGGTGCTAGGTCATAATGATTCCATGCAGTTGGTACATTATAATTTCAGACATATTTAGGGATGGTTTTGTTTTCTTGACATAAAATTCTTTGGAGTTTTCGGTACTAGTGTTCATAACATCTAACAGGTCCTGAATAAGATTCGTGAATCCGAGCTTCTCTACTGTCCAAGTGAGGTTTATAGGATGTGGTTCTTATTTCCTATGGAGCATTGATAATGTTGCCATTATTTTTGAAAAAATACCATGGACGTCGGAAAAACAGGATGGTATGGACTTCGGGATTTGGTGTCATAGTTCTCAGTTCTTTTTCTAGGAGGTGTTTCAAGTGAGTAGGAGGATAGAACCAATTTAGAAAATCTAAAAGATTCTTATCACTTTCATTTTCGATATTTCTTCTGAGTAAGAATATCCTTGTGAGGTTGGCAATGAATATTCTGGTTGGAATTTCAACAGCTATTAAGTACTTATTGGTTAAGTACCATAATAACGTCTTGAGTTGATTAGGGAAATCATATTCCTTCTAGATAAGAGGATGCATAAATGGATAGTCTGAGTTTAACCCAAAAGGATAAATAATCGAACCTCCACTGAGTCTGAACAGGTTTGTGTGGCATTGCCACATGAGATTTTCAAGATTCTCAATGAGATTATCATTCTGGATATGTTAAATAATCTCCTGGGGATATTTCAACCTTGGCAAATCTTTGATCTTTTCAATCTTGTATTTTACTCTATGGTTGAATATATGGAAAGCAAGTCTCTTGATGTACATGTTGATTTCTGCTGGTGCTTTTGGTCTTGACAAGAAGTCAACAAGCACATTCTTCTTTCCAGAAATATGCTTGGTTTCAAAAGAATGTTTTGAAAACCATTCAGCCCATCAAAGTAGTTGAGAATTTAGGATTTGCTTCTGTTTGAACCTGGTCATTTGTGGAAAAGATGCTATGTCTAATTCTACCAGGAAATGATGGCTGATGAGATGAAATTCAAACTTCTTGATTCCATGTTTTACTACATGTATTTCTTTGAAAGTGGAATGGTAATGCATTTCAGCTGGGGAAAGCTTTCCACTTTTGTGAGCACAAAGGTGTCTCTTACCTTCAATTTCTTCAAGTAGGATTGCTACCCAGTATTCATCACTAGTGTCAATTTGGAGGATTCTTTTTCCTTGTTGATGGTATTTGCAATGGTGGGAGATTCTGTATAATCTCCTTAAGCTCAACAACTGCTTTAGTCTGAGTTTTTCCCCAAGGTAGGGGATGCTTCTTTAGCATTGACTAAAGTGGAATCAGCAACTTTGCAATGTTTGGAACAAAATCCCTGAGATAATTAATTATCCCAAGAAATTGCTGAATTTGTTTTGTGGAGAAGTTTTCTTCAGGAAACTTTAATAATTTCTGAGTAATATGTGGCCCTGGGTAGTATGTACCTTTGTTGAGGTGCATATCAAGAAATTCAATTTCTGTCTGGGCAATATTCATTTTCCTTTGGGAGAGCATAATGCCATGTTTCCTCACGATTTCTGCAAATTGTTCAAGCAGTTAACAATGCGACTGCTCATCAAGACTGTAGAGCAGGATGTCATCAATGTAAATTGCTGCACTTGACAAAATTGGTTGGAAAATTCGACACATGGCCTTTTGAAAAATGGATGGTGCTACTTTTAGACCAAAAGGAAGAACTTTCCATTGGAAGTGCTGATTTGGAATACAGAACCTTGTTTTGGATCTGTCTTTAGGATGGATGCCCAATTGCCAAAATCCAGCTTTGAGGTCGAATTTGGAATAGATGTGGGCCTTAGTTAATCCAGCAAGAGGGAATCTCTGGAGGGTAAAGGGAATTTGTCATCTTGGAGAAAAAGGTTGAGAGGTTGATAGTTGATTACCAATCTCATTTTTCCTCTGGTTTGCTCAGCACGCTTATTGACATAAAAGGCTTCACAAGCCTATTGAGAGTTGGAGATTTCAACAAGACCTTGTTGTCGTAGTTCTGAGCATTCCCTTTGAGCCAAAACCAGATGTTCTAGCTTCATTCTCATGTGACTTGCTTTGGTTGGATTGATGTCTTCATTCTTTTTAAAAGGAAGGCGGACAAAGAATTATGGGTTTTCCTATAAAGGATGAGAACATTTTTGAGTGAATTTAGAATGGGATTCTGAGCAAGATTCTAACAACTTTTATATAATTGGATTTAATAGACTCATTTGAATGGAAAAGAGTCTCTGAATATTGACAAACTCAAAGAATTGGTCCTTATATCTAAGACCTTTTCTAGGGATGATATGGAGTTGAGAAATCTGAGTTATGATGTAAAATCCAATTATCAGATCTTTATTGGGGAGATTGGATCCAAATATTTTTGTGGTTATGGAACAATGTGAGAAAAACTGGACGGTTACTGGAGTAGTTCTGACATTTGTGGAGAAAGTATCTCTAGAGGTAGAGTTGAAATACCGGACATAAGAAGTCCAATATTCTTCAGGCAGAACTGTAGTGTCTAGAATGGAACAACTTGCTCTAGTATCAATGAGAGCAATCACAGTGATTGGTTTTGCGAACTTTGAGATAAGGATTTTTACAAGGAAATGAGGACACTGAGTTTGACTTGAAAATATATCAGGAGTTTGTTTTGAAGATGTGAGGGATATATGAAAAATATCTTCAGAGTCTATTCAGTTTCACTTAGAGTTTGGTAAGAAGGAACGACACAAAGAGTTTGTTCTCGCTTGAGGACGATTTTTGGCAAAGTGTCATTTCTGGTTGTAGATGAAGCAACGATTTGTTTTCTTGTGGCATGTGCGATCTTTCCTTTTGCGTAGGTATCGCCATTTCTTCTTTCTTCTGAAGTTCTTGGGGCCGTGTTTGGATTTTTTCATCCAAAACTTCTTAAAGTGTTTCTTCTTTCGAGAAAACTTTCCACAAGTACCATCACAGTCTTGCTTGGAACATTTGATTTTTAACTTCTGGCGAGGCAAGCTGTCTCGAGGGCTTTGTCATCTGTGATGTAGGTACGGACCATCTGGCGCTTTACAATTCTTCAAGGCATAGATGGATTTCTTGCTGTATTTCTCCCAGGGGAATATCTTGTATTCTTCTCTGTCTTCCAAAAAAGGATCTTTCAACCATCTGGGATTGTTCTTTAAGGATGGAAGTCAGCTCCAATCTAATAAAAAAGCTTAAGCATTTCTCGATAATGCTTATTAAGATATTTCTTCTGGATAGAGTAACATTTTATTTCGAAAAATTCTCTTCTTTTCATTTCTATGAGGTCAGTGGGTTTTCCCACAAAGAAATGATATAAGAGAGTAATGGCATAGCTAAAATCAGGTGACATCAGAAAATGAATCTGATTTTGTTCTGACACTGATTTCCACCAAAGTTTGAGGCTTCCTGTGAACCTTGTGACAAAGTTGTAAATGACATCATTCATATCATGGTTGGTGATGGACTGAGTATTCAACCAAGTATGAAACTCTTCGAGTTTTTCTGGCCATTTGTGATAGGGAATATCATCGATGGTGAAAAACTGTTTTGATGTCAGTGACACATTTTGTCTAGGATTGTTCTGAACATTCTCTGGTTCAAAATAGTTTGATTCCATATCCTGGTCTGGAGGATCAGCCATGAATATTGATGAAGTTACTGGCGCAATAGGAAGGGAATCAATAGCAGGAATTGAAAAGGATGAAGAGGACGAAAATGATACTAAATCTAATTCAGTATCAAAGATGTTAGGAAAATCTTCAGCTAGAAATAGAATTTGATCATTCGGAATGGCAGGATCAGGATCAGGCTATTGAATAACATGATTAGATTGTTGTCCTTGAGTACCCAAATCCTTTAGAAAAGATTCTAATGGATTTGATAACATCATTTGATCTGGCTTTTCCCTGATAACAACTGAAGATGATTCAGTAGGCATTTTCTCTTTTTTTTTTGTCCTTTCGTAATTGATTCAAGCGATTTCGCATTTTTGCCATATCTGGTTCTTTTCCGAAAGAATCTTTTGGGATGGCAGCAAAGATAGACGTCTGGGGTGGTGGAGGTAGATACCCAGTTATAGTAGTAGTTGCAAATGGATCAAAAGGTCTAAACATTCCTTCTTCAAGGAGCTAGATTTGCCTCTTGAGTTTTTCTATCTCCGGCTTTGGGCTCTCCAGATGATGATACCCTAGATGTTGTCCTGATTCCAAGGCATTTAGCCTTTTTTGGAATTCAGAAATCATTTTCTTGGTGGTCTCATCATACTTTCGAAGATCTTGTTGCACATTTCCAATCTTGGAATCAATTGCTTTGAAAGCATTGTTTTGTGCTAACAGAGTCTCCGATTGCCAATTCAAGACAGTTTCAGCAGCAGGAGTTCTTCTCTGTCTTCTATGTTCATCCACATTAGTGGGGGCACGTATCTTAGGAGTATGTCGGTACCTTCCTTGTGGATCAATGAATTCTTCTGGAGCGGGGAACGAAAGTTTAGAACTTTCTTGAACAAGAGGAAGAAAGTCTGTTTCATGGAATATGGCTATGGAGGAAATAGGTGGTGTTTCTGCTAGAGTTTCAAGTGGGTAAGAATGTTTCTTAACCCATTTTAAGATTGGCTTATAAAACGGGGAGAGGGCTGATTTTTTCTAAGGAGGAGATGGTGGAGGTGTCGGTGGTGGAGATGGTGAGACTAAGGGTGGAGCAATAAACTCTGATGGTGGTGGTGGTGCGTAGGACACTACGAACTGGTATTTGTCACACTCACCAAGAGTATCAACAGAGGGATCTCCGTTTAAGTACCTTTGGTACACCTTATCCTCTAGCCTTTTTCCTCGAGGTGGAGGTTTTGCAAAAGGATCTACTTTGTCAGGGAAATTTGTACAATAGGAACATTGGCAAAAAGGATCCTAGAAACAATGGCCATATTTGTCTTTGTAATAATGGACATAATGTCTATTACTGTTAAAATGTCAAACAAGCTTTTTTAGGTTTGGCTCGGAAATTGATTTAGGAACACATGGTTCAATCATAAAGAGAGTATGGAAGATAGAAGGACTTTCTTCCTTTTTCTTGCCAAACTTGATGGAAACAGTTCCATCTTTTTTCCGAACGAACTCAGAGTCCATAGACTGGAAAGGCTTCTTATGCTGATGTAGCTTTTCATAGTTGGTATTCCAAGTCTTTGGAAGGAGCTTGGCTAGCGTGTCCTTTGGGATCTGTCTAGGAACATGGATGCAGGACTCCTGATCATTATGCATGGAGATAAACAAAGTATCTTTATTGCTATTGTTGAAGTTTAGATCAAGAGCATGATTTTGCATTCGATAGACCATGTGGTAATGTAGTGTTGCAGCTACAGAGTCAGCAGTTTAAGGAGCTCCAGTGAGCTGGACTTGGACTTTTAAGAAAGAAAGTAGATGGGGGTCTGAAAGAGCTATGTTGAAGTTTGGATACAAAGTTACAAAGACTGTTTCAGCATTCAAAGTGGTTTGAACAGTACCGATGCAAGCATGTTGGTATTGTAAAAACCTAGTATCCAACAACGCAATTCTTACCACAACTAGCAAGCCTTACGACCATGAAAGGTGAGCGCAAGATGAACAGCGCCATAATGAACATGAGTATATCCCTGTTGAGCCCATTGTCTGGGAAACTCTGGAGGAATATGGAGAGTAACAAAGTACTCATTTTCAGTGGCAGGAATGGGGTGCTGGTCGAATTTAGAGGACTGAACGTACTCTTTTACTTGCTTTGGGGTTTGATGTATAAGTTGGCGAATGGAGCGGATAGGTGAAAATGATGAGGTGGGTTTGGCAAAAGCGGAGTAAGGGTTCATAAGAGGAAGTTAGGTTTCAGAGATCTTAATTTCGTCACTAAGAGAGACTTCATAAAGATAATCTATCTTAGAAGCATTAGAAACACGGAAATCTGAAGGAGTGGAAGATGAAGGAGCAAGAGAAACAGGTGCTTCGAGAATTTCAAGTTCTGTGGACATGATGTAAAAAGATATTCTCAGCACTGAATTTACCTACTAAACGCATGGAAAATCACCCCAATGTTGCGTGAGGTATGGGCTTAAGAGAGATCGTGCCTGATCATGGCCCGTAGGCCTGTTCTTTAGGCAATACCCCTAAACCTATTCCTAAGAAAAGAGAGAGAGAGAGAGAGAGAGAGAGAGAGATAAATACATTGAAATTTTATAAAACTTATCCCAATCGGATACTAAGACTTTCAAAAAGTATAATTAAATCATAAAAGTTATCATAAAAGTGCAATTTAGTACTAAGGGTGTGTTTGTTTTGCGAAATACATTTTTAAGGAAAACATTTTCCTCATTTTTCGACATTTGGTTTGCTCAGAAAAATGAGTCAACAGAAAATGTTTTCCTAATCAACAAAAAAAGTTTTCCTAGCAAAATTTAAATTCAAGAAAATGATTTCTCCTTTGAAAGAACTAGAAAACGTTTTTCGAATCTACCAAAGCTTAGATTTGGTGCTTGATTTACAAACAATTATTCTTATAAAAATATATATTTAAAAAAATTCGAACTTTTATTTTCTAAAAATCATTTTTTATTTTTTATTTTTCTTCCTTTTTCTTTTTGCTTCTTTACCACTTGTTGCCGATTATCGGGTGAGCTCACGACCTCCGACAATTGGCCCATTTGGTTCAGCTTTCCCAAGGGGCTTTGAGCTCCCAAAGCCCATTGGGAAACATTTAAGAGTGTTTGGTTTAGCATTTGAAGGCTACTTGGCAAAATGCTAGCATTTGGGCTTTGGGCTTTAGCATTTCGAAAATGCAAATCCACCTATTGTTCATCCGTTGACTTTAAATAAAAAAAAAAAACCAATCATCTTCCCGCACCTCAACCGCTAACGGCCAGATCTGGCTACCGGCGAGGCTGCATGAGGTCGCATGACCTCAGGTGGCGTCGCTTGGGCCTCATCGGCGGCCAGGTCTAGGTCCGCGCGACCTCAAGCGACGTTGCCTTAGGTCGCGCGACGTCGCCCGGGTCGAACCCGAGGTCACGCGGCCTCGGGCGGCGTCGCCTGGGTCGCGATGGCCTCAGGTGGTGTCACTGAGGCCGCGCGACCTCAGGTGTCGACTGGGTCGTGACGCCTAAGGTAGCATGGCCTCGGCAACACCGCCTGGGTCGGACTTGAGGCCACGCGGCCTCGGGTGGCGTTGCTTGGGTCGCGACGGCCTCGGGCGGCGTCGCCTGAGGTCGAGCAACCAGGGTGTCCCCTGAGGTCGGCGACCTCAGGCCCCCTTCCCCCCACCGTCGTAGCTGCCATCGCCACCAGCGTCACCGCACCTGCAGCTGCATCTCCTCCTCCCTTTTCTTTTCTTTTTTTCATTTTTCTTTTTACTTTGAAATATATTTGCAAAACATACACAAAAAATTGGTTTCCAAACACACTTCCCTTCCCAAAATGCTCATTCTCTCAAAGATACTTGGGGAAATGCAAAGCCATTTCCCCAAAGTTGAACCAAACGGGGCCAATGAGGCTCGAGATTGCCAGAGGCTGATGAGCCTCAAGCCTCGCCAAATCGGGTGATCTCGTGGCCTTCGAGGGCAAGGCTCAAGTCTCGCCAGATCGAGTGAGTTCCTAGCCTCTGGCGGCAAGTTGGTGAGCTCACGACCTCAAGCGGCAAGGCTCAAGCTCATAAGCCAGCCGAGGATGAATCACTAGAGGAAGCAGAAGGGATGGCACATTAGAGGAGTGAAGGAGGAGAAGGAGGAAAGGAGAAAACAAAAAAGAAATAAAATAAAAATAGGAATAATTAAAAATTCAATTTTTTTTTTGGTTACGATAGAGCATGAAATCATTTTTTAATGGGATCCAAACAGCCAAAAACATTTTCAATTATGCATCACCAAAAGAAAACAAAATGCATTCTTAGAAAATACTTTCTTGGAAAGTATTTCTTTTATTATTGAGTTTTCCACAAAACAAATGCACCCTAAAACTTCTAAAAAGTACAGTCAAGTGTTAAAATTTATCAAGTTGATACACACGAGTCCTAAAACTCGTTAGCATTTTCCATTGTTGACACCTAAATTTTGGTGACCCGTTTATTCATTTATCACATTAAAAATTAGGGAATAATTTTTAACCCCTAAACAAAAATATTAGAACTTAGTTGCATAGCATATAGCTTTAGGAGCATTTATCATCATTGCATTGGACCAGTGATGGATAGACTCAAGTGAATGGTCTTGAACTTAATGGAGCCCACAAAAGCACAAGCACAAGCACAAAATTCAGTCAAGCCCATCAAGTCTGCATAGCTGAAAATCAGTGCTTTAAATTGGAAAGAATTCTGAAATCAAGATAGCATATTCTTTATAATTCTAGGCCTTAAGAGGAAGGGTGCAACAAATATAAGCTGAATATATGATGGGTTTACACAAAAATCCAAGCTTTGGACCAATATCTTTGTTGATGGAAGATAAGAATTAAAATCTTGAAAAATTGAGCATATATGCTCTTCATATGTAACCATGGCATTATATGTGCAAGTATGGGCAAATAAAACAAGAAAAATACAATCGTGCGGACAAAGCAAGTGGAAAGGGAGGAAAGAAGATTTTGACGTTTTTCACATATGAGATTTCTTTCTTCGAACGATTCATCCACCGCTTGGGAAAGAGTTCTTTTGCTGATATCAACGCACACAATAGAATAAAATATTCGCATGGAATCAGCCAACCGGGGAAAGATTGAGGACAAAAATATTAAGGAGGCCACACATTGAATATACGGCCAGAATGGAGAGGACCACAAGAGAGAGAGAGAGAGAGAGATTTCGTTTTTTAATGATCAAGGCTGGTCACTTTCAATAGTCGTGCCCAAATTCCTGTACCAGCAACATCATTGTCCATTGTGTGTTTTTTTCTCGATGCTGATTCACGAGAACTTGCTAAGCGAATGCTAAGTAACGCCGACGTCCAGCGAGCAACGTTAAGTAGTCCCAGCGGTACTTCGACGCTTCACATCTATCCCGAATGGCTGCTCCTGCTTGTGCGCCACTTGCAACAATTTCTCAGCCCATCGAAGGATAGAAGAACAGCTCAAGTGCCATAACTTGGCACGAGAGGACACTTAAGTGCCATAACTTCAAAATTATACACTTGAGTGCCAGTTTCGAAGTTAAATGGAACACTTAAGTGCTACTCCAGTAAATGATAATTTTCCGGCGATTTTATACCAAAACGGCGTCGTTTTGCACGCTGAAGGGGCGAGAAAATGTAAAAACGATGCCGTTTCGTGTCTGATGTGTAAATAATAATATAAAATTAATACAATTATATTTAAATTTAAATTTTATATAAGATATTCAAAAAATTAAAAAAATTAAAAAAATTTAAAAAAGAGGGGGAGGTCGAAGGGGGCGGTTGAGGGTTGAGCCCTCGCCGCCGCCGCCTCCTCGCCATCGGCCGGGAAGGGCCGGCAAAGGGGAGGGTTGACCGAGGGGGCGGCGGCGGCAGGGGGAGGTGGCGAGGGCCCGCGAGCCCTTGCCGGATCGCGGTGAGGGCCGCGACCCTTGCCCCAGATCTAGGAGAGGGCTCGCGTGGGGTGAGGGTCGCGGGCCCTCGCCGCCTCCTCGCCGCCGCCGGGAAGAGCCGGCGACGGAGTGGGGAGGGTCGGTCGGGGTCGCCGGGCCCTAGCCAAGGGCCGACGAGGCCGGCCAACCAGTGGTGAGGGCCCGCGAGCCCTCGCCCAAATCTGGGGCAAGGGTCGCGGCCCTCGCCGCGATCTGGCGAGAACTTGCAGCCCTCACTGCTGGTCGACCGGGGGCCGGCGACCCCGGCCAACCCTACCCCCTCTGTCACCAGCCCTTCTCGGCGACGGCGGGGAGGCGGCAGTGACAAGGGCTCAGCCCTCAGCCGCCCCCTTCGACCTCCTCCCCTTTTTTTTTTTGAATATTTTAAATAAAATTAAGCTTAAATATAATTTAATTAATTTTTATACTATTATTTGCACGTCAGACACGAAACGGCGTCGTTTTTGCATTTTTCATCACGTTAGCGTGTAAAACGAGGCCGTTTTGGACCAAAATCGCCAGAAAATTGCCACGTCAGCCATTTGGCTAGATTTTCGTTGGAGTGGCACTTTAAGTGTTCAATTTTACTCCGATATTGGCATTTAAGTGTACTATTTCAAAGTTATGGCACTTAAGTGTCCCTCCGTGCCAAGTTATGGCACTCTAGGTGTCCCAACCTCCCCATCGAAGAACTCAGCAATCATGGCGCATTCCAGTCCAGCACCGACGTCATCTCCAACCTCGTCGACTCAGCGGCCTTTCCTGATAATCAACCGCAAGCCTTCAAGATCCCGGTTGACTTTTGCACCAAATCTCTATCCTCTTGAAGTCCACCAGCGAAGAGGGAGGGGCCCACATGGGAGCCAAAAAATAAATATATATAGAAGGATTTCTCTCTTCTTCTTTGCAGGTCACTCACGCTCCACCTTGTCTCGATGACCAATAAAACTTAGCAAGCTCGGTTTCAGCGAAGCACCATCCTCTGTAGCGATTCGTGTCGTCATCCCGAGCTGATGACAGTGCTGCTGATCCCCGACGCTGCTTGCTGCTGCACCGTTCGTGAACTCGCAACGTTGGCGCTCGCTGCCTCGATGTGACGAAGTGCATCTGCAGGTCGCTATCCCTGACGTGAGCCTAGCCCACTCTTTGCCTAGCCGCTGTCAGGCATTGGTAATATACTCCACAGCGACTTGTTGCTCAAACCTGGTTTGTTTTGCTGCTCGCACTGGCCGATCCAACCACTGCTCGACAAGACCGAAATTTTTGTGGCGAGTTTCATCCAAAGCCACTGAGCTTCGCTGTTAAGCCAGGAGACGATCAGAGATTAAAAGGGGAAATTTCTCTCAATCTCTGCAATTTTTGTCCACAAAGTCAAGCACTTCCACCTGGAGGGAGAGGGAGAGGAGTGGACGTGCACAAAAGAGAACCCTTATAGGCTGAACACAAGTTTATGATAAAAAGCACGAGAATTTGTCTCTCTCGTGCATGATCTGTTGAAGGCAGCCCAAACCAATTTTATTTGACCAAATCTTGTAGGTTTTTTTTCAAAAAAATCTTGCCACAGTCCAGCGAACTTCGGTCCACATTCAAAGCCAGTCGTGGTCCAACATCGGTGGAGTCCCCTGCGACAATTTTGTAGCATTTCAAGCCTGTTGCCGTGACGTTGCCGTTGCTCTTTCGTGACTAAGCTGCTATCCTCGACAACCGGCCGCGAAACTGTCGAGCACTGCAAACCATCTCCGTTCTCTGCACAAAGTCCAAATTTTGGAAGTCAATATTCGAATTAGGTAAAAATTTTGTCTACTTTGATTTCTGAATATTCCGTTTTCTTATTTAAAATATCTCGTTGCACATGATCGAAGTTCATATAGCATTTGAAATTAGAGATTAATTCTTAATTTCACACGGTTGACGGTCCGATTTCACGCTTGAAATACGACCCACAATCGTATGGAAAAATCATCAATCCGATCTCACGCTCAAGATACGATTCGTGATTTTATTTAAAAATTGGCCAATCTGATCTCATGCGCGAGATATGATTCGTCAATTTATTTCCCAAAATTAAATGGACATGGATGATATCTTGTTTGATTTGTTGCCGTGCTGTTCTTGATGCCTTTATTTGTTTGCTCCCGTAAAAGGAAAATTTTTTTGAGTTAGATTAAATGCATGTTAGGATATTACTTGTTTTAGGTTATTTTGCATGTCTAGAATAGAAAATTTATTCATTTCAAATTTCTTAAATAAAAAATACCAAAAACATAAATTTAGGATGTTAGATTTTCGTTTCACTAATTTAAATTGCATGTTAATTATTTGATAGTCTTAATTTCAATTTTTATAAAAAAAATTACAAAAAAAAAAAATATCTTAGAATAAATTAGTTCCATTCTCTAGGATAGATTGCATTTTTAGGAAAAATAAAAAATGTCATGTAAACGTCACATAAGATTAGATTCATGAAATGCACGTCGTTTAGAGATTGTTATTAGGTCAATTTAATTAGAAATTACATGTCATTAGAATTAGGTCATTTAGTTAATATTGCATTGCATATTACATGATCTTCATTAAATAAGTGAAAACAAAAAGAAAAGAAATTGCGCGTTAATTAGAAATCATATCTAGGGTTGTTGATGTGAATTATGGTCTAATAACGCAGGTGCTTTCGTTGCTATGAGATAAGTCCTACAATGTCTTTATTGCTTTACTTGGGTGTTAAATTGGTGATTTGCACACCCGCATGATCGCCTCACATGTTAGGGAAATAGATTTAAAATCAACTTAAGCTGCAAAAGCACTTTTGAAAATAAAAGAAAAAGGTATCGAAAGGGCGTTAAAAAAATCTAGCATAACCAAGTCTCCGAACTCATAAATTTCTAGTTCATAGGAGTAAAGTAAATCTCCCGTTACTTTACTTAGGTTTCTAATTGACCCACTAAAAATAGATTAGTGGCGATTCCTAACTGAAATATCATTTGCATATTAAAAACTTAAACCTAAGTCGCAAATTGATATGGGTTTGGGAGAGCCTGAGTTAAGTCTAGGCTTAACAATCCATTAGTCAAATCCTAGGTGATTCACCCAAAAAATTGGTTGCGACATCCATTTATTAAGTTAGATGGAATTAATAAAAGAACTTGATCGCACTAACTTAATAAGTTTTTAAGACTCGATTGCACTTTTGAAAATTTTATAATTCAATTGTACTTTTGTGATAGATTTTAAAATTTTGAGTACACTTATCCCTTAAAAAAAAATTATCCCTTAAAAAAATTAGGTAAAAAGAGGAGAATATTTTAATCGTGCTCCACGAGTGATCAAGCGAATTAAAAATTAAACCATTTACGCCGGAGGAATAAAAAAAAAAGGAAGAAATTTTTCGGCTGTCGGCCAAAGCGGTTCCTCTAAAATCAAAAAAAAAAAAAAAAAAAAAAAAAAAAAAAGCCTCGATTAAGCGTCACTTGTGACGCCTTTCGACTAAAAAAAACTCTTACATCCCCTTTCGACTGATGAAAAAGCCAAAAAAAAAAACCTCTTACATCCCTTGACCTGCGGTTGTCCCGAATACCTCGCAACTTCTCCTGCCATGTGGCTTTCATTTTCTGGGTACGCGCAATTTTTTATTGCCCGATTGGGATACCAGTAGTAATAAACCGGCGATATCATATTGGCGCTCACACTGTTTTTATCTGTTTCTTACAATAAAACTAAGAACAAAGAAGTTACCTGTGATTTTTCCTTCTAATCTGGCCGATTATCACTCTTAGGGCGCTCGTCAATTTCCCTTAAAAACGTGCTTTGAAGATCTGACTTCTTGTATTAAATGCGATAGATGATCTTGCCAGCGTAATACATGTATTATTTGATGGTCCAAATACATTTTAAGTTCTAGCGTATGGACCACGCTAATTGAGCATGGATCATTTGATGATTATGCTTTTTCTTGCAATGCTTACTTCTTATATAATTTTCTGAGTACTTTCCTTTTATTTTATTTTTTATACCTAGAACTACTTAGTCCCGAAAAATGACAATCGTTGGCATCTTTTGTCCCGAATCTCAAGATCAGTGGACTTTTTAAGCTGTTTGGATACCAACCGATACAGTTTAATCAATCTTCCCTCTCCACGAGTAGGCTATATAAAGGTTGCTCTTGGCCAGAGGAGACACCACCAGCCCCTTTAGCTTCGGTTCTGATCTTATCCTTCATTGTCATTCTAAAACGTGACAAGCAAAGCAACGTTTCGATCAACGGAAGTAAGAGTTCAGAAGCTATACGTTGCTGTTCCTGAAAGGAAACTTGGGAACAGAAATGGGAAATGAGAGACAGAGCAATGTAGCGGAGGAGAAGAAGATGAAGAAGAAGAAGAAGAAGAAGGGGTGGTCGTCAATAGGCTCCATATTCATGCACGCAGATGGAGTGGACAAGTGCTTGATGGGTCTCGGCTTCTTCGGAACCATCGCCGATGGCTTCTCCACTCCCCTCGTGCTCTTCGTCACTAGTCAGCTCATGAACAACATCGGCTCTGCATCTTCTATGGATCCCGCTTCGTTTCGTCACAGCATGAACAAGGTACGCACAACCATCTCTCTGAGAGGTCGTAACTAGGCAATAGTGAATATCTGTTTCCCTCACTTTGGGTTGTATTTCTGCAGAATGCACTGGATCTCTTGTACATCGCCTGTGGATTGTTGTTTGCTTGTTTTCTAGGTGGGTCACGCCGTTTCTCTTTCCCCTTATTGGTTGTTTTGTTTTGTTTTGTTTTTTTTTTTTTTTTGGGAAAAGCCCATCAAAAATCTCAAATTTTGTCCAAAGTGATAAATTTACCGTAAACTCTTTTTTGTGACATAAAAAACCCCAAACTTTGATAACCATGACAATATATCCCAAACTCTATGGCTAGCATTTTCGTCTTTTTTTTTTCCTTTTTTTTTCCCTTATTTCTTCTTCTCTCTTCCCTTCGCTAGCCATGGCGGAGAGAAGTTGGACTCAGGCGAGGCGGCCCTCACTAGGCATTAGGTTGCCCTTGCCTGTGTCAAGTGAGGGGTGCCCTCGCCAAATCTAGCACCCCTTGCTCAACGCTAGCATCGGGCCTGCCCTCGCCTGGCTTCGAGCAAGGGGTGCTCTCGCCAAATTTGGTGAGGGCCATCTTCACCTAACGCTGACAAGGGCCGCCTGATGCTCTCGCCTAAGTCCAGCTTCCCTTTGTCATGGCTGGTAGAGGGAAGAGAGTAAAAAGAAGAAGTAAAAGATGAAAATGCCATATATTTTGGGGTAAATGTGTCACACAGATACAAGTTTAGGATTTTTTGTGTCACGGAAGAAAGTTTGGGATAAAAGTGTCATGGTTAACAAAGATTAGAATTTTTTATGTTACCAAAAAAAAAAAAAGTTTAGGGTAAATTTGTCAACTTGAACAAAATTTTGGATTTTTTGTGGCTTTTTTATTTTTTATATTTTTAATCTCGGCAAGGATAGGAATTTGGATTTAAGTTGAGTTTTTGTGAGTACTGGTACATCTCCTTTCAATGGCATTTATTATGTACCCACCATTTTGGAGGAGGTTGCTTTCATCCATGTAGAAACTCTTGTGAGTGTTCTCGGCTGGAAATACTTGTAGGACTCGCCTAATATTTTCTGATCGTGCTGGTGATGATGACGATATTCAGAAGGGTACTGTTGGACCAGGACTGGTGAGAGGCAAGCGGCGAGAATGAGAGCCAGATACTTGAGAGCTGTGCTCAGGCAAGACGTGACCTACTTCGATATGCATGTGACGAGCACGTCCGATATCGTCACCAGTGTATCCAGCGACAGTCTCGTGATTCAGGACGTCCTGAGCGAGAAGGTCCCCAATTCAGAATCTTTATCTCTCTGTCATTTTAATGGTTCGTTTATGATTTTTGATTCCCGGCATATTAGCTAAGTTTGACTACATTGAAACTACAGGTCCCTAATTTTCTTGTCAAAATATCGATGTTTGTCGGGAGCTATATAGCGGCATTCGTAATGTTGTGGAGACTAGCCATAGTAGGGTTCCCCTTTGTTACGTTTCTCATCATTCCGGGCATGATATATGGGAGGACTCTTATAACAATTGCAAGAAAGATAAGGGAAGAGTATAGCAAGGCCGGTACAATCGCAGAACAGGCACTTTCTTCCATCAGAACAGTATATGCCTTCGTCGGTGAGGGCAAAACACTTTCCGAGTTTTCTAAAGCTCTTGAAGGCTCCGTGAAGTTGGGGCTGAGGCAGGGCTTGGCCAAAGGCTTGGCGATCGGAAGCAACAGTATCGTGTTTGCCATTTGGTCTTTCATGGCATATTACGGAAGTACGATGGTCATGCACCATGGTTATAAAGGTGGAACGGTTTATGTTGTTGGCGTGGCCATTACTTTTGGTGGAGTGTAAGTAGCGTCCAGCTTTCTTTTAAAGTATTGATTTTAACTTGCACTCTTGCTGATGATACATTCAAGAAACCTGAAAAGTAGTCCTGTGCCTAAGTTGCTTTAAGATTCAGGAAATCGCCTTGTCCTAGAAGCAACTGACCCTGACTTGTTTGGTATTATCTTATGTGATATTAGGGCATTGGGTACTGCTTTATCCAACCTCAAGTACTTCTCGGAAGCGTGTTCAGCAGGCGAGCGTATAGAGGAAGTGATAAAGAGAGTGCCCCCTATTGATCCAGAGAACATGGAGGGGGAGACCATGCCGAATTTGGAAGGAAACCTCGAATTTAGACACATCGAGTTTGCATATCCATCGAGACCCGAAAACATCATCTTCGGAGACTTCTCTCTCGCGATCCCATCAGGAAAGACTCTAGCTTTGGTTGGTGGCAGTGGCTCCGGAAAATCCACAGTGATATCGCTCCTGCAGAGGTTCTATGACCCACTTAGCGGACAAATACTCCTTGATGGGATCGCCATTAATAAGCTGCAAATTAAATGGCTTAGATCGCAAATGGGACTAGTGAGCCAAGAGCCGACACTCTTTGCGACTAGCATAAAGGAGAACATACTCTTTGGAAAGGAGAATGCCGAGATGAAGGAGGTGATCGAAGCTGCCAAGGCTTCCAATGCTCATAACTTCATCAGTCAGTTGCCTCAGGGGTACGATACGCAGGTCCGATCCTTCTCTTTTCTCAAATTGTATATATATTGAATGCATTAAGTGCCTGCTCACTCCAGTTCCATACCAACCACGTAGCAAAGGTTTTTGATAGGGAGAATCTTGCATCTATCTATTATTGTGTTACATAAACCACGTGAAAGTACATGAGCTTACATTTGTCACCGCAGGTAGGGGAAAGAGGCATCCAATTGTCAGGAGGGCAGAAGCAGAGAATAGCAATCGCGCGAGCAATTATTAAAGCACCCAGAATCCTCCTCCTAGATGAAGCGACGAGTGCGTTAGATTCTGAATCGGAGAAAATCGTCCAAGACGCACTCGATCGAGCTTCCATTGGTCGTACAACGATTATCATTGCTCACCGGCTATCTACTGTACGACATGCCAACAATATCGCGGTCATTCAGAATGGACAAGTGATAGAGACTGGCAATCATGAAGAGCTCATCCAGAATGAAGACGGCCTCTACACCTCCTTGGTCAATCTTCAGAAATCAGAGAAACAGAAACCGACAGATCAAGTTGAGAAACCCGAGAGCCAAATCACATCTTCCATATTAAGCATGGATGGATATAGTACCAGTGGCCGCCATAGCCTATCTAAGGTGAGTCGCTCCAGCTCAGAGAGGTCAATGGCAGCAGTTAGTTCGGATGATCAGAAGATCCCCATTCCATCTTTCCGAAGATTGATAGCTTTGAACATGCCGGAGTGGAAACAAGCCACCCTGGGCTGTATCGGCGCCGTCTTATACGGTGCAGTTCAACCGGTGTATGCTTTTGCCATGGGCTCGATGATCTCAGTTTATTTTTTGAAAGACCACGAGGAGATAAAAGCAAAGGTAAGGATTTATGCATTCTGCTTTCTGGGTTTGGCTGTGTTCTCGTTCGCTGTCAATGTGATCCAGCATTACAATTTCGCTTTTATGGGGAGTACTTGACTAAGAGGGTCCGAGAGAAGATGCTCTCTAAAATCCTGACTTTCGAAGTCGGATGGTTCGATCAAGATCAGAACTCCAGCGGTTCGGTTTGTTCTAGACTCGCTAATGATGCCAATGTGGTAAGTACTGTTCCTTACCGCACTTCGCTCATTCTAGTCCTCTATATCTTCAACTCGCTGCATTGACAATTACATCTAGGGGAATGGCCTCGTATTGATGACTAATGCTGCTTCGACATATCTGTGCAGGTGAGATCTTTGGTGGGTGACCGAATGGCTCTTATATTGCAGACATGCTCGGCTATAATAACTGCGTTCACCATGGGTCTGATCATCGCCTGGAGACTTGCCCTCGTAGTGATAGCTGTGCAACCCCTTATTATAGTCTCCTTCTACATGAGACGAGTGCTACTAAAGACCATGTCTCAGAAGGCCATGAAGGCTCAAGAGGAAAGTAGCAAGCTCGCGGCAGACGCAGTCTCCAACCACCGAACCATCACGTCGTTCTCTTCCCAAGAGCGCATCCTCACAATGCTTGAGAAAGCCCAGGAAGCCCCAGAACGAGAGAGCATCCGGCAGTCGTGGTATGCTGGTATCGGACTAGCCGCCTCGCAATTCTTCTTGAATTGCGTTTGCGCTTTAGATTTCTGGTACGGAGGCAAGTTGATATCTCTAGGGCAAATCACACCAAAAGCGCTCTTCGAGACGTTCATGATCTTGATCGGCACAGGCAGAGTGATTGCGGACGCCGGAAGCATGACCACAGACCTTGCCAAGGGATCAGACACGGTTGGGTCCGTGTTTGACATATTGGACCGGCAGACTAGAATAGAACCCGAAGGCATGGAAGGTTACCGACCAAAAACAATTACAGGCCACGTAGAGTTTTGCGGGGTAGATTTTGCATACCCGGAAAGGCTGGATGTCATCATCTTAAAGGACTTCTCATTCAAAATTGAAGTGGGGAAATCAACCGCCTTAGTCGGACAGAGCGGATCTGGAAAATCGACCCTCATTTGCTTGATCGAAAGATTCTACGATCCAATCAGAGGTACGGTAAAAATTGATGGACGAGATCTGAGGTCATACCACCTCAGGGCCTTACGGAAGCACATAGCATTGGTTAGTCAGGAACCAACTCTATTCGCCGGCACAATAAGAGAGAACATTGTCTATGGAATATCACGCGAGATTAGTGAAACGGAAATCGTTGAGGCTACTCGGGCTGCAAATGCTCACGACTTCATTGTGACATTAAAGGATGGATACAACACATGGTGTGGGGACAAAGGGGTCCAGCTCTCGGGGGGGCAAAAGCAGAGAGTCGCCATTGCAAGAGCCATACTGCGAAACCCGACACTGTTGTTGCTTGATGAGGCGACTAGTGCGCTCGACAGCCAATCAGAGAAGGTGGTGCAGAACGCGTTGGAGCGCTTAATGGTTGGCCGAACCACGTTAGTAGTGGCACATAGGTTGAGTACCATACAAAGGTGCGATGTGATTGCCGTGCTAGACAAAGGGAAAGTGGTGGAGAGGGGGAGTCACTCTTCCTTGTTGGCTAAGGGTCCAACCGGAGCTTACTACTCGCTTGTGAACCTCCAGAGCGTGCTGGGCGTCCCAGAATGTGTTGAATAATGCACAACGTGAATCTGTTCAAAAAGAGGGGAAAAAAAGAAACACGGGAACTGTGTTGAATAATGCACAACGTGAATCTGTTCAAATAATAGCTCCCTTTATTTTTCAAGTGAGAGAATAGAAGGACAGGTTTATGGTTTGTTTCCTGTAATTACCTGAAGATGCGATTGCAATTTTGGAGAAGGGCAAATTGGAGGAGAAAGGATCAGTCGTCCCGTCTTTCTTCCAAGTCAGTAAAATTCGTCCGTCAGAATTCACAATTAGTTTGATCGACTCTGGATTCCGTGCGAACTAATTATAATGTTATGAGCGGAACGGACAAGGTGTGCACTTTTGGAAGAATCAATGTCACACCCTAAACCTCGAGCGCACGCACATCCCTCGATGGTCGATAAAATTTGCGACGTTTCCAGGACGCATCGCCGACCCAATCGATTATGCACATACAGAAGCGAATTAACTAATTCCCTGACAACAACAGATATATGATAGAAAAGCAAGACAATCAATTTCAAATCAAACACACTTTTATAAACAATATGGTTTACACATGGAGGCCAACTCTAAGGTCTATGTACATGAGTTCTATCTCCAAACAGAACTATTGAGCCACCCATGCTCTTGACCCTTCTTCCTCAAGTTCCGAGTCCTTCATACTAGAGACCTGAAAATGGTAATCCACGACAGGGTGAGATCTAAATCTCAACAAGTTCAGGTCCTAAACCCCGATTAGGAAGATAATACACTTAGAGGCAGGCAGCCTACGCACACAACCAATGAGACTTATCTCGCCTCAGTTCCTTCCTGCACATCAATACAGTTCGTAAAACATATGCATATAATCAATGAACTCATCAATTGGAACATCTCACTATCAAACCAATCAAACACAGGACTCCCGATTATAAGGCCAAATCATTATGACACGTCACATTCCGTGTCACACAATTTCGTTTCATAATCAAATGTGGGTAACTCATATCGGTGGTTCAATCCACACCCGATATTCACTCTCAATATTTCAATTCCCAATTCAAACTCAACATCCCCACTCAATATTCCGACTCCACATTCCGACTCAATACTCATTACCAAGCTCAAGGTTCTAGAGGTGCCCCTCCCACGAAATTCCAATATCGTGTGGCACTTAGTCCCTGACCACGATCCGCAATAGCTCAAGGTACTAAAGGTGGCTCCCACAAAGTCACACTGTCATGTAGTACTTAATTCTCGACTATCATAAGCAATAGCTCAAGGTACTAGAGGTGGCTCCCACGAAGTCACGCTATCGTGTAGCATTTAGTTCTTGACTATGCATGATAGTACTACAAGGCTTCTAGAGGTGGTGTCACACTCCGATTCTCGGGCACGCGCCTATCCCTCACTTGGTCGATATAATAGCAATGTCCTAGGATACATCGCCGACCCATTCATTTTAATACGCATGCGGAAGCATATAAATAATCCCCAAACAATAAAACAATGGGATATGAAAGTATGACTCCAAATTTCCACTTTAAAAGCAATGACCCTTATATATTGCAAACTATAGTGCAAATATATACAAGGCGAATTGTTAAATCAGGTTTTAAACCACAAGTTCATAAAACAAGGTTTGCAAAAGGGAATCGGCTCCCATTAAAAGAGAATTGTCCTATGACTAACTAGTCCAATAAGATCGTCAATTCTTCAGGCTTCACCTTTTACACTTCAAGCCTCCGATCCTTCACCATAGCCATCTAAGGACCTGGAAATGGTTATTTAATAACCAGTGAGACTACGTTGCAGCAAGTTCTACCCCCTAAGACCAGATTAGGAAGTCAATACACTTAAGAAGCTGCCTAAGCATAACACAAGTCAAATGACTTACCTTAGCCTCAGTTCCTTCTTGCAAGTCAGTATATATCAGATATATAGGAATCACATCAATTCGCCGCATCAAATCAAATCATTGATCAATCGATCTAGTCGATTACATCATTCCCTAACCATTTCAATCAATACTACCTATAAGTCCGATCATACTCAGGATTGCTTAATATAAGCCGATAATAGGTAGTATAACTCACCAAAAGCTGCCTCAAATAATGAGATAATATACTATATATATATATATATATATATATATATATATATATATATATATATATATATATGATCGCTAAGAGTTACCTCAATTTCTAATATAGTATATCATATATGCTCACTAGAAGCTGCCAGACATACTTTCATAGTATGTTAATAAATGTATATACGCTCGCCAGAAGCTTCCAGCCATACTTTCATAGTATGCTGATAAATGATCATTTAATCAATTCACAATTTTTATTCATCTTGATAAAAATAATCGTGCGTGGGTATACGATCGGCCTTAACCAAAATATAAGATTTTCACTTTTGAACCTCCCACTATTTTCAGTAGTCCAAAAATAGATTTTTGGCGCTGGAGACTGATGCCCAGTAATTTTCCACTTAATTACCAAATTTAATTAATTTAGGAATAAAATCATAAAATCATATTTAAATCAATTCAACATAATTTAACGCTCAAATAAATAAACGGACTGCACCACAATAATTAGTATAAAATTTCGGCCATCGGCTATCCCAACCTAATTTCTGAAAAATAAATAAATAATTAAATAATTACTGAAAATATTAAATAAATGCAATAAATCCAATTTAGGCCCGTAATGCCTAATTGGAAGCCGAGACTGTGACATTTTGAAATTCGACCCCGTTTCGATAAAGTGAAATTGGCATTTCGTCGACATGCTTAGGGTCCTTTTTCTCTGAGCTGATCACTCACGAGTTAACTAACCTATTGGGTGAAGCCGTTAAGGGACGTATCTGCAGTAAAATCCCTAAAAGCTACTCAATTTGTTGGATTGGACTAAAATCACGTCTGATCGATTTTTAACCACGAAATTGAACTCGATTTCGGGAATCGAATTTTAAGCGCGTCATAATTCTTATTTTTAAGATCTTGTCTCATCGTTCGTCAATTTATTGACGAGTCCGAAATTTCAAGAAAGAAATTATCGGAGGAAAAATCGAAGACCGAAAGAAATTAAAAGGGAAAGAGAAAAGAAAATAAAATAAGAATAATTGTAGTATTTTTATTTTATTTTTCTCTCTCTTCCTCTCTCTTCTTTTCTCTCTTTTCCTTTCTTTTTCTCTCTTTTCTCTCTCTCTTCTCTCTCCTCTCCCCTCCCCTTCGTGCGGACAGCTTCCCCCACCGACTTCTCTCTCTCTCTCTTCTCATTTTGACCGGTCAATTCTTATCTCTCTCTTCTCTTTCCTCCTCCCCCACGTGACCGTATTCTTCTTCTTCTTCTTCATTCTTTGCGTGCGAACCAGCAAGTTGAGGAAGAACAGAAGCTGCAGCTCGCCGTCGCTGCTCCGTCGCCGCCCGTCTCGCCGCCCGCGCTCGCGCCCGTGCGCACGCCGCTGGCCACCGTGCACCGCCAGCTCCGTTCCCTCACGCCAGGCGACCTCCCCGAGCGAACCAGCCTCTGTTCAGCTTGGTTCTGCCCCGACCAACCGCCTCCGGCCACCGCCTACCTTCGTCCGGCCACCGCGTAGCCTCCCCGGCGTCCCCTCACCCTCCGCCGGCCTCCCCTTGCCGCCCTAGCCGCCGGACGAGCTTCGTCCAGCCAAGAACAGTGGCTGGAAAAATGGGTTTCCAACACTGGTCAAGGCCCGCTTTGGGCCGTTTCCGAGCCCCGAACCTGAGCTGTGCTTTGGAGTTTGTTGTTCTTCGCGTCGCCCCGTCGGATTGATCCGATTTGCGCGCGATTTGGTGAGTAATCTCACTAATCCCGGATTAGTTGGCTAATTATGCTTAAGGTTGGTTTAGTTTTAATTAATTATGTTTAGGTTGGTAGATTATAATAAATTAGCAATTATTAGTCAATTGTGATGCGATTTAGATAAATTGATTGTGTAATTAGCAAGTAGACGTGGTCTACTATTTATTGGAAGTGTCTCGGGAATTTTCCAACCCCTAATCGGGCTTCAATTAGGCTTTTCAGGCCTAAGTGGAATTTTTGGTATTTAAATATTAATTTTCGGAATTAAATTAAATAATTATTTATTTTCCGAAAACTCAACTGAGATGATCTGGAACCGGAATTTTATGCTAGTGACCGTGGTGAAGTCCGTTTATTTAATCGGGCTTTATTTTGAGCTAAATGGAATTTTTAATATTAATTATTTAATTTTCGAAATTATTAATTAATTATTTATTTTTCGAAAATTTAACTGGGATTGTCACATCCCGAACCCCGAGCGCGTGCCCATCCCTATCTGGTCGATAATAATTTGCGACTTCCCAGGACGAGTCGCCGACCCTTTCCATTTTATTGCACATGCGGAAGCGAAAAGAAATCCCCTGACAGTAATCATCTCGGGATAGAAAGGCAGGACAATAGATTCACAAACAAACATGCT
Organism: Eucalyptus virginea; assembly: GCA_014182375.1. Taxonomy (NCBI): domain Eukaryota; kingdom Viridiplantae; phylum Streptophyta; class Magnoliopsida; order Myrtales; family Myrtaceae; genus Eucalyptus; species Eucalyptus virginea. The sequence goes on along the minus strand of CM024522.1, from coordinate 20,921,912 downwards.
TTATATATATACACTGAGTCATGCACCTTCAGTTCTTTCAATTCCGATAAAGCCATACGGTAAGGAGCCTTAGAGATTGGCTCTGTCCCGGGGGCTAACTCAATCACAAACTCTATTTCTCTTTCTGGCGGCAAACCTGGCAATTCTTTCGGGAATACATCTGGAAATTCTTGAACTACTGCGATGTCTTCTATTTTTAGCTCTTCAACTGTCGTGTCCACGACAGTCGCTAGATAACCTTGACAACCTTCATCTAACAACCGGGTTGCCTCTAGTGACGAGATTAGGGAAATCGAGGGTCCTCCTTGACTCCCAATAAACTCGAAACTTTCACCCTCTAACGGGTTAAACTGGATCGTCTTGCGATAACAGTCTAGCTTAGCTCGTTGCTTGGTGAGCCAGTCCATGCCAATTATCAGGTCAAAGTCATACATGGCTAGGACTATCAAGTCTACCTTCCCCTCTCGCTCACCAATCGCTAACGTGCAACCAAGACAACTCACTGTAGCTAACACCTTATCCTTTAATGGTGTCGATATACTAATCACTGATTCCAACAACTCAGGAATTAATCCTACCAACTTAACATACCGCTCAGCTATAAATGAATGAGTTGCACCAGGGTCAAATAAAGCATAAGCAGCATGGTTGTTCAGTGAAACAGTACCTGTAATCACATTAGGCGCATCCTCCGCCTGTCCTCTTGTGATCGTATAAGTTCTTCCCTGAGCTGGAGGCCTAAGTAGTCCACCCTGCTGTACAATCGGTGGCGGTAGTCCTCGATTCTGATTCATCTGCGGCGGTGGCGGCAACTGCGGCGGTCCCATCGGTCTCCTGGGACAATTCCTAGCCATGTGACCCTGCTGGCCACATTCAAAACAAGCACCCATCCTTAAGGGGCATGGGGCTGACCCATGTCGTCTTCCGCAGAAACGACACACATCATTCTGTCTCCATGCTGATTTTCCTATTCCACCCTTCCTGTTGAGCGGGACAGGGTATCTTCCTCCAGTCATCGGTCTTTTCCCAAACCGATTTCTATCTGGGTTCGAACCAAACCGCGATCCAGATGCGGCAGCTCGTTCATTCAGATTTTTCTCAATCAGCTGAGCTCGTCCATACAGCTCATTGTAGTTCTTTATATCCAATGGCACCAGCGGATCTTTCAGTTCTGGTCGGAGGCCATCTATAAACCTCATTGCCTTCTCCTCGGGATCCTGGATCAACCTAGGAGCATACTGAGAAAGCTCGGCAAACTTTGCCTCGTATTGGTCCACAGTCATTGGACCTTGACTGAGACGCAGAAATTCTGCCATCTTTAATTGCTTGGTGCAGCTGGAGAAGTACTTGTTATTGAATGCTCTAACGAAGGCGTTCCACACTGGGACTACGCCTTCTGGGAATACTTCTCTCCTGGTGGCTTTCCACCAAGTACTTGCAACTCCTTGCATCTGATATACCGCAAGGGTAACCTTCTCTTCTTCAGAGCACTTCAGTAGCTCAAATGCTTTTTCTAGTTCTTCGATCCAAAGGGTCGCAGCCTCGGGATCTCCTGTCCCAGTGAACTTTGGTGGTTGCAACTTCAGGAAATGCTCAACAAGCTTATGAATCGGTCTATCTGCAACTACATTTCCTTCTGGAACTTCAGCTTGTGCGACAGCGGCTGCGGCAGCTTGGTTCTGGGCCTGCTGCCCCATCAAATTGCCAACAGTCTGGAGCACTTGCATGATCCCTTCAAATCTAGGATCACCAGGGGCTGCTACCCCGACATCAACCGGTGGGATTGGCGGTGGTGCTACACCACTCGCGCTAGCCTCAGCTTGCACTCTACCTCGGCCACCTCGGGTACTGCCTCTTGTAGGCGTTCTAGCCCGAGTCACTGAGGATAAGGTCCTCTGCCTAGGAGTTCTCGGCTCCTGATCACTCATACTGTAGACGTTCTATAATACCTGTTTCCAATTCCATACCGAATTAGAAACTGAGTGATTTCACAATCAATTTACCAAACAGCTATCAGTCACATGCATCAGCATAATATAAAAGCCATTCCTACTAACTATCCCAAGAACCCATCGCACCTTATCACTCCAAATACAAACTTCGCTCTAATACCATAAAAAGGGGATGTCACACCCCGAACCCCGAGCGCGTGCCCATCCCTATCTGGTCGATAATAATTTGCGACTTCCCAGGACGAGTCGCCGACCCTTTCCATTTTATTGCACATGTGGAAGCGAAAAGAAATCTCCTGACAATAATCATCTCGGGATAGAAAGGCAAGACAATAGATTCACAAACAAACATGCTTTTATATATATACACTGAGTCATGTACACAGGTCTATGGCCAAAAGACTACAAAAGACTGGCCTTCCAAAAAGAAGCGGTCCTAACGACCTACGCTTCCGATCACCTCCTCTCGGCTCCGGTCCTCCACTCGATGACCCCGAAAATGTTGTCCCACAACGGGGTGAGATATCATCTCAGCGAGTCTAAACTCTAAACCCCAATTAGGAGGGAAATACGCCCAGAAGCGTCCTAAGCACGCAATCACACAATCAATGAGACTTACCTCGTCTCAGATCTACCCTGCAGGTCAGTATAATTCAAATACTCAATTAAACAATTCAATTCAAGTCCACCATTAATCAGTCGATTCATTCGACTCCATGCCATCAATGTCATCCATATATTATGTCGATTCGAACACTGCTTGCCTAAGCTGAAATAGATATACTCATATATCATTGCTCCCCAAAGCTGATATCTAAAATTTGCTCACCGAAGCTGCTAGATCAAATAATGCTCACCGAAGCTGCTAAATAACAAGTGCTCGCCGAAGCTGATGTCTAAAGTGCTCACCGAAGCTGCTAAATAACAAGTGCTCGCCGAAGGGCGATGTCTAAAGTGCTCACCGAAGCGATGTCTACAAGTGCTCACCGATGTCTAAAGTGCTCACCGAAGCTGCTAAAGCATTATTGCTTGCCATTGCTCACCGAAGCTGATTTGGTACTCAAAGACCACTTTTGGTGTCAACACCCGACACCCGGCATTTTCCAATTGAAACACCAATATATCACAATCATCACTCAATTCAATAATACAACATTCAATTGCAGAAACTAAACACATCATTGCGATCAGAACAAAATTCCGGTCACCGACTATCCCGGCCTAATTTCCGGAAAAATAATTAATAATTAAATAATTACTGAAATTAATTAAATAAATCAATTTAAATTCTAAAAATACTAACCTAGGCCAAAATCATTAAATTAATAACCAATACGGACTCGGAGAAATTCCCGAACCCTTCTAGATAAATAGTACAATTTATTTAGGCCTTAGCTAAACCATACTAACCACCTAACATGCTCAATTAAATAATTCAATTTCTAATTTAATCTAACTAACCACCTAATTCCTAATAAAATAAATCTAACACCCCTTAAACGTTATTAGCCTACTAAGCAGAGTTTAGAGTATAAACTCACCGGTTAATTGCGGAAACCGGTTCACCGCGACGACGACGCGACGGCGGCCGAAATCGAAATTTTCGGCGGCGTCGACAAACTTGGGCCGGGCCTAAACTTGGCCCAACAAATCTCAGCCCAATCTGAGATTTGTTATGAGCTGGGCTGGGCTTGCTGCTGAGGAAAACATGGCTTGGGCCTGACTTCAAGTGGGCTGAACATTCATGGGCTTGCTGAACTTCAACTGGCTTTGCGGCAGAAGATGGACTGGAATTCTGCGTGGGCTGAGATTGCTGGAGGTTTGGGGCCGAAGACTGGCCGAACTCACGGCTTCAAAGGGCTGGGCTGCTGGGCTTACGTGGGTTGATGGGCCTTCGGTGGAGACCGAAATTTCGGTCGTTGATGGGAGAAACCGAAGCGGCGAAGGAGTCGTTGAGGTTGGCGGTTGACTGGGACGGCAGCTCGTGGACGGTGCTGCTTCGCTTGGTGTTTCCGGCGACAAGAAGACTTGAAGATCGGTGGACTTGGACGCGCGGAGAGGGACGCTCGCTTGTTGACCGAACCGAATGAAGACTTCGGCGTGGCAGCTTCGGTCGTGCGGTGTCGCTTGAAGACTTCAGCTGAAGATTTACCGAAGAAGACACGAGTGTGGAGATGAAGACACGAGGCAGAAAGTTTCGGTGGAATTCGCTGGCAAGGGAGGACGCGCGGCCAAGAGTCAACAAAACAACTTGGCTGAGGAACTTTGACTCATGGAGATCAGGTGTTGGACGTGTGGCACTGCAACAGGGGAATTGGTGGCTTCAATTTGAGACTTCGTGGGCTTCGCTGGGGACGTCTCAAATGAAGGAAAATGAAAGCTTGTGGCTGAGAGGAAAGATTCAAAGGAGAACCGAGCTTCAACGAAAAAGAAAGCGGAGTCGGCAGCTCGAAGAAGAAGGGAAAGAGGGAGAGAACGGATAAGAATGAGAGAGACGTGCGAGAAAGAGGCCAGCTAGATAACCGTATTGGAGAAGCCACTGATAGGGACACAAAGTCAGAATTATCCAAGTGAATTAATGCTTGGTCCCCCCCTAATACTTTCTTGCCTAAATTTCACTAATTAAACCAAATGATGCCAAAAAAAATGCCGTCCAAGCATAATTTCGAATTTCACATCTTAGTCTTCAATTTCTTCAACAAATTCTCAAATTCGACATCAAATTTTGATGAAGAAAAATCCCGAACAATTTTCTATAAATCCCCGACACTCACAGGCTCAGTTTAGAATTCCAAATTTCCATCGATTTAGCCCATATGAATTTCCACTGATTTTCTGCAACGTCCGTATCGATTTTCCGCAAAAATCCTGGAATCTCTGAAAATTCTTCGGAGGATGAGTCGATGTTCCTCAAATAGTTCGTGACACCACAGAATTTTCAATTTTTGAAATCGGGTTCAAATTCACGGTTATTTTCAATCCGGCGCGCTTTTAACGTGACCTAGTCTATCGGGTAGCTTTTAGGAATTTTTAGTGCAATTGACCCGTGATCGATTTATCTCGAGTCACAATGTACATCTTCGACACATTGACAACTCTCGATTGTCGTGAAAATCTCAAGGTTTCAAATACGGACACAGGGTACCCAAAACGATAGAAAATCAATTTAGTGCCGATCGATGAGAATTTTGCAATCATGTGGAATCACCCACATTTTGCTCACCCATCTCAATCGAATCGACCTATCTCTGATCTCTGATCGATTTTTTAAGTGTGCCGTGAATGACCCTTGCAAATTAGCACGGTCGAGCAGTCAATTCGTGGTCGAATTCTCAAGTCTTTTGCGTTAAAATCCCTTAATAATTTTCCCAGATAGTCTAGTTATCTCGTGAGTGATCAGCTCAGAGAATAGCACTATTAGCGTTTCGATGAAAGGCCCGATTTATTTAATCGAAAACAAATTATGAAAATTCAGGCTGTCACAACTCTTCCCCTCTTATAAAAATTTCGTCCTCGAAATTTAAACCTATTACAAGACTTGATCAAAAAGGTGGGGGTACAATTCTCTCATTGACTCCTCAGTTTCCCATGTCGCTCCTTCTGTACCGTGGTATTGCCAGACCACTTTGACTAACGGGATAGTCTTTGTACGCAGAACTTGCTCCTTGCGATCGACAATTTGAACCGGGCTTTCAACGTATGACACACGGTCATCCACATCCAATTCCTCGAAATTGAGCACGTGGGTCGGGTCAGGCTCGTACTTCCTTAACATCGACACGTGAAAAACGTCATGCACTTGTGCTAGTCTTGGCGGCAATGCAAGACGATACGCTAGGTTCCCGATTCTTTCAAGAATCTCAAACGGACCTACGTACCTCGGACTCAGTTTGCCTTTCTTACCAAAGCGCGAAGTTCCTCTCATTGGTGACACTTTTAGAAAAACGTGATCCCCAACTTGGAACTCTAAAGACCTTCGACGCTTATCTGCATAACTTTTCTGCCTGCTCTGCGCTGTCTTTAATCTGCCTCTAATCACTGCCACGGCATCTACTGACTGCTGAATCAATTCTAGGCCTGTTATCTTCCTTTCTCCAACTTCATCTCAACACACTGGTGTTCTGCACACTCGGCCATACAACGCTTCGAAAGGAGCCATCTGAATACTCTGCTGATAACTATTATTGTAGGCAAATTCCACCAGGTGAAGCTGATCTTCCCAACTTCCTTTGAAGTCTATTACGCAAGCTCTCAACATGTTCTCGAGAGTTTGAATTGTCCTTTCAGATTGACCATCCGTCTGAGGATGATATGCCATACTGTACTGAAGCTTTGTACCTAAAGCACTCTGTAAACTCTTCCAAAAAGCAGCAGTAAACCTCGGGTCTCTATCTGAAGTTATTGTAACCGGCACTCCATGCATACGAACCACCTGACGCACATACAGGTCTGCGTGTCTATCCAGACTTAGGTCCTTTCGTACTGCAATGAAGTGAGCCGACTTTGTCAGCCTGTCGACCACTACCCAAATTGAATCATTTCCTCTTTGACTCCTTGGTAGTCCAGTCACGAAATCCATTGTGATGTGCTCCCATTTCCATTCTGGGATCGCGAGAGGTTGTAGAAATCCTCCCGGCTTGCAATGCTGGGCTTTTACTTGCTGACATGTCAAACACTTGGCCACATGTTTGGCGATGTCCGCCTTCATACCTGACCACCAATAGTGTTGACGCAGATTCTGATACATTTTAGTGCTTCCAGGATGAATGCTATAACTGCTACGATGTGCTTCAGATAAAATTTCTTCTCTAAGCTCTACATCGTCAGGTACAACTAATTGTCCTTGGAACCTCAATGTTCCGTCCTCAGAAATTTGAAAGTCAGCTTTTCTCTTATCAGTATCCTCTTGTAGGATCTTCTAAATATCTGGATCTTTTCGCTGAAGCATCTTGATTCTGACCTGTAATTCCGGCTCAATTCTGAGGATGGCCATAAGATTTGAAATGTGGCCTACTTCAAATTTGAAAACCGAATCTCTAGCCTTCTCGATTAAAGTCCATTCCTTAAGTACCATATGTGCAACTGAAGACTTTCGACTCAGTGCATCAGCGACTTTGTTCGCCTTTCCGGGGTGATACAAAATATCACAGTCATAGTCCTTCAACAGTTCCATCCATCGGCGCTGTCTCATGTTCAACTCCTTCTGAGAGAACAGATACTTGAGACTCTGATGGTCCGTGAAGATTTGAAACTTTTCCCCGCACAAGTAGTGCCTCCAAATCTTCAATGCAAATATGATGGCTGCGAGTTCTAAGTCATGTGTCGGATAGTTCAATTCATGAGGTCTCAATTGGCGGGACGCGTATGCAACGACTCTACCATGTTGCATCAACACGCAACCCAATCCTCTGAAAGACGCATCACTATAGATCTCGAGTCCTCCAGGACCAGATGGAATCGTCAGTACCGGTGCAGTAGTCAGCTTTTCCTTCAGCTCTTGCAAACTACGCTCGCACTTGTCTGTCCATATGAACTTCTCGTTTTTCTTCGTGAGCTTTGTCAGAGGCGAGGCTAACAATGAGAAACCTTCCACAAACCGTCTGTAATACCCTGCTAAACCCAGAAAGCTTCTGATCTCTGTCACTGTAGTAGGTCTTGGCCAATTGATCACTGCTTCTATCTTGGTTGGGTCCACGGAGATTCCCTCTCCTCAAATCACGTGGCCTAGGAAAGCAACACGAGTCAACCAAAACTCGCACTTGCTAAACCTAGCATACAGTTCATGAGTCCTCAGAGTTTGCAATACTAGTCTCAAATGTCCTTCATGTTCCTCTAGACTCCTAGAGTACACCAGAATATCATCAATGAATACGATCACGAATTGATCCAAGTATTCCTTGAAAACTCGGTTCATCAAATCCATAAAAGCAGCTGGAGCGTTCGTCAATCCAAATGGCATGACAGTGAATTCATAATGACCGTACCGAGTACGAAATGCTGACTTTGGAATGTCTTCTTTTCTAATCCTCAGCTGATGATATCCCGTCCTTAGGTCGATTTTTGAAAATATCGACGCTCCTTGCAGTTGATCAAACAAGTCATCAATCTTGAGTACGACCTGGAGGGATTGAGATTCCATCTTCTTTTGTGAACTCCAATTGATGTGAATAGTTATGAAGTTCTCTGGTTTGTGTTTTGTATAAAAGTTTGGTTGTAGATTTCAATATAAAAAATATAGCCTGCTTTTTTATCCCATTGTTTTATTGTCTGGGGATTTGTAATTGCTTCCGCATGTGCTTAATAAATGAAAGGGTCGGCGATACATAGTCCTGGGATATCGCATTCTAAAATCGACCAAGTAGAAGGATGTGTGCGTGCCCGAGGATCGGGGCGTGACAGAGACGGACCCGGAAAATTTTCAAGGTTCGTCCAATAAATACTAGGACCCATTTTCTTGCTAACTACACTAACCATTTGCCTAACATGCATTGATAAGTCTCTAATTTAATTACTCAAATCTAATATATTCACCTAATTGCACTTAAATAAATCTAATCAACCCCTAAGCATCATTAGCATACTAAGAAGGGATTAGTGAGCAAAACTCACTTGTTTAATGAGCGGGTCGGATCAAACCGACGAGAAAGTCACGGGGGATGTTTCTTTTCAAAGCGGGCCTAGGTTTCGAGGCCCAGAACACCTCCAAAATGGGCTCGACACCTTGCTGAAAACCCACTGTTTTCCCCCTCTGATTTGAGCTGCAAACAAGGGAAATGAAGCTGGTTTGGTGCAGGAATGGCGACGGTGGACTGGTGGATGGCTTGGCGAGGTAACCGGCGGCCAAATGGTGAAAAAACGAGTTGATCGGAGCTCCGGCGAGTGGGTGGCCAGCAACCGATGGCTCCCGGGGTCAAGGGGGGATGTGCTGGTGGTTGGAACGGGCAAATGAAAGGTCGAAATTGAGAGAAACTCGCGAAAAACGCGAAACAGTGCAAGCGGGCAGGGGACCAACGGATTGGTGATCGGCGGCTTGCAACAGCTGTACAGGACAGCCGGCAGCTCCGTTCAAGATGAGGTTGGACTCTTTGGAACAGTTTGGATGTGTTGATCACGCTGATGGGTGGATCGTTGGCTAATTCGTCCGAGAAAATCACTTTCAACTCAAATCTTTGGCGAAAGGTCGATTGGAGCAAAAACCGGCAGAAGTAAAATAGAGGAGGAAAACGGTCTTGCGGTGGTGTGGTTGCTCCGACGACTTCCTTGGTTATTGGTGGTCTTCGAACAGCAATGATGGAGGGAGAGAGAGATGGCTTGGATGGCAATGAGGATGTTGACACCAAATTTAAATTTAATTTTTAGAAATAAAAGATAATATTTGATAAGAGGGAAATTTTGAAAAAAAAATTTTGAATTCAAAAGAATTCAACAATAAGATTTTGGAGCCACTTCTTTGTTGAAGAAGTTGAGTGAATATCGCCGGATCTTCAACAATTTCAAGTCTTTCCTCTATAAAAAGGAAGGCGAGGTTTCGGAACCAGGGAAGCTTCCTTTCATCAAAAAAAAAAATTGAAAAGTGAAAAGAGAGAAAACAGAGGGGGGCGTTTTCTCTTCGTCTTCGTTGAAGGAAAGAAAATTCAGAAAAGAAGTGGAAAAGGGGTTTCTTGAGAGTTGCTTTGGGATTCTCCGGGAATTGAAAAAAAAGCAAAGAAGAGAAAAAGTCAAAAAGAAAAGTTGTGGAGCAGCATCTGCAAAAGGAAACAGAGAAGAAGTGACGTGAGAGAAGATGTGAGGGGGCTTCAACAAAAAAAATAATAATAAAAAAGAAAGAAAAGAGACCCCTATTCATCTTCGTCCGTGGAGCAGCCCCATCGCCGGCCTTGTCTGCAAGCGCCTGTGCACCACCGCATCACTGCCGTGCCAACGCCCCAACGCCGGTAACCGAGCTGTCGCTTACCATCGCTTCGCTCGACGACCCGTGACCTGCCGCTGCCGTCACTCGCTCGTGCTCCCCGTCCGCGAGCCCATCTGTTCTGCACCATCAACGCCGTTTGAAGCCCGACGACCGCCCCGACGCCTCTGCCCGCTCCACCGCACCTCTGCACCAGCGAGCTCGCACCAACGCCCCCCAGTTGCCGGTTCCTTGCTCTGTCTCGCCGCATCAGCATCACCCAGCTTCACCGGAGATTTGCTCCCTGGCCTCGCCTGAACCGCGATCCACCTGCTACTCGGAGCCAGAAGCCCCAACGCTCGAGCGACGCCCCCTACTGCCGAGTTTTCCTCTGCCGCGCCTCACTTCACCTGCAACGCCCGTAGCAGCCACTCACCGAGCCGCCCGCCCTCTACTGCTCCTGCACCAGCCACGGTTACTGCTTTGCCGTTGCTGGTTTAGGCTTGTTACCTCTTACCAGAGCTTCGACTACCGCGACACCTGCCCTCCACTGTGCCTGCACCTCCGCCGCTCGCCACCGCTGTTTTTCGGAGATCACTTGCTGGTTCCTGTTGCCTTTGAGTTACCGTCCAACGTTATGTCAACTCGGCGGTTTTGTTGACTGGTTTTTATCACTTTTGTTACTGGAGAAACAAGTGTTGCTGTGAGTTTGACGTGTTTGTTCCGATACTGGTTCTCTCCCATCATTCATACTCGGCTAAATTACACCCCCACATTGAGACGTGATTTTTCCTTGGGGGTGTTCTCTAATTTCTCTTTGTGCAGAGAATCAAATAGGGCTAGCTCCTCTACTCTAGTAGTGGCATACCATCCAAATCTCCCTATGATGAACCGATTGAGTGTACCACTCAAAAATGCTCCTCATCTATTTATGTTATGCATGAAAGACCGAAGACTACTAGACCGAAAAAAGATTTGAGTTCTTTAAGAACTGGCCTCTTAACTGCGGGGGGTCTATTCCTTCCTCCCCCGCGGGTCTCCTCACCTCTCGGTTCATCTCTCATGCAACTAGAGGATTTCCGATTGATCAAATGGGAGGCTCATCTGGGAAAATATGCTGTTATTAGTGACAAGAAGCCGTACCCTTGACTAGGTAATTCCTATAGACTCAATTTAGATCAAATATTCGTTTTCATAATCTATGAATTCGACTTGATTTGTTCTGATTTATTTTTATCATTACCCTCATCAAGAAAATTGTCATATTAAGCCATAATAATCAAAAATATTGAACCGCGAGACGGCGGGTTAGATTTTTGATTATTTCGACTTTTCATGGCAAATTCATGATTTGCTTTGCATCATTGAAATGTCATTGATTTACATAGATAAATTTTCAATAGTACATGTATTTTGATGCATCATTGTTATTTGCACATCACATATCATATCATATCATATGTCATATCTAGAATTTAAGTACTTAGGTCCATATGCATTTCATATTTACAGCTTTGCGTTTCGATTTTTTAGATTCATATAGGATTAGGTTAATTTTCCTTTAATAAAACAAAAAAAGAACAAAAAATGTTATTTAGGTTATATAGATTTCATAATGTGTACACCACATGTTGCGCTTTAGTTAGTGGATCATAGGTTAATGTTTTAATATTCTAGTCGTGCAATTTTTCAATAAAAAAGGCCGAAGATTAATATTGCATCATTATTTTCTTTTTAATAAGAATTATTAAGTCATTTGAAAAAGAAAACACAAAAGGTCATTTACTTGGTTAGTTAATAAATTAGTTTATAATTAATCATATTTCATGTCATCATTGTTTAATGTAGGTTGCATATATGTATAAAAAATAATCATAAAAAATCATAAAAAGAACATGCATATAGAATTACCACGTCATCCATCCCATATCATACAGCATATGCATATTTAGGGTTATGTAAATTAAATTGCACACATTGTAATGATTTGAATTATGTCACATGAATTGCATCACATATGTCATTAAAGTAAAACTCATGCATATCAAATTTAAATTAAGATTGCATATAATTAACATTTTTTTAAAAAAAAAAGAAAATTTAGGTGTCTTGTCATTTAGAAATCATGTTTAGGGCATGTATTTTTATTAGCATTTTTTATTTAATGTTATTGATTGTGCACCTGCATGACCATCATTTGCATGTTAGTAGCTTAGGTTAAAATTAATCAACATTGTCTGCTATTTTTAAAATTAAAATAAAAGGTACCAAAAGGGCGTTAGACTAATCTAGCGTAACCATGTCCCCGGACCTCAATCTACTGGTTCGCAATAGTAAAGTATTCTCCCATACTTTACTTGGGTTTCTAACCAACCCTAATTGGTTAGTGGCGGCTCCAAATTGAATATAATTGTATGTTTAAATGAGTTAATTTATTAATATTAAGTCGCAATTGGTAGGACTTGGGAGGATCCATGCCAAGTCTTCGGACTTAGTAATCCATTAGCCTTCTTTCGATAATTCACCCTCGAAAATCTAGGTCGCGACAAGGGATAGAGAGATGGCTTGGATGGCAATGAGGGAGAGAGAGAAGGAAGATATGAGGTTGGAGGGGTCCTACCAAGCTTATTTTTCACAAGCTTGTCCCATTTGAGTTTGTCCACCAAGCTAGGAACCCTTGGCCCTCAATGAGCCACCAATGCCTCGTTTTTGGACTCTTGAAGTGGTCCAAAAGGCTATATAATAGAAGGCATACGAATTTGAAGGAAATTGCTTCAATTGGTCTTGATTTCATCTTCAATTCAATCTCATATGGCCTTTATAAATTCAATTGACATCTCAATGCTCTAATTGATATTTTTCCTCACCTATGGATCCATCTTGCATCCCAATTTCTTCACCAAAAACAATCTTGGCCTTTTTCTGAACAAAAACAGTCATATGTCGACTTTTTCCCAAAAAGTCTCGAGTTGCAAAAAAATATTCTAAGACCAAGCCTACGTTTCTAGAATTTATTGTGACATGACAGAACTTTCAATTTCTGTAATTGGACTTAATTTTGTAGTTAATTTCAATCCGACACGTTTTTAGCGTGACCTAGGCTACCGGGTAAATTTCAGAAATTTTAAGTGCAAATGACCCGTGGTCAATTTTCTTCGAGCCACAATGAACTCACTCGATACATTAGCGACTCTCAGTGATCATGAAAATCTCAAGGTTTCAATTACGGGCACAAGTAACCAAAAACAACAGAAAATCGTTTTAGTGCCGATCGACGAGAATTTTGCAATCAGGTGGAATCACCCACACTCTAATCATACATCACAGTCAAATCAACATATCCCTGATCTCTAATCGATTTTGACAATGCCGTAATGACCCTTATAGACTAGCACGTTCGAGCAGTCGACGTCTGGTCGAATTCTCAAGTCCATTGCATTAAAATCTCTTAATGACTTTCCTAGATAGTCTAGTTATCTCGCGAGTGATCGGCTATGAGAATAACATTATAGACGCGTCGATGAAATGCTTGATTTATTCAATTGAAAACAGTACTGAAAATTCAGGATGTCACAAGTGGCTCCGATGTGACTCAAGTCACCATATAGCACTTAGACCTTAACTACAATAAACAACGGATAAGGTACTAGAGGGGGCTCACACGAGGTTTCATTATCGTGTAGCACTTAGTTCTTTACCAACTCACAACCCATTGGGTTCCCTCAACACAACACATGTTATCTCAACTTTCAATAGTCATCTTATCCTGACTATAAACCATCACTCGATCATTCAATCACGGCCAAGGGCATTGTGCTCTACACTTAATTGCCTTAATTAAGAAACTTGGCCTATTTTTTTCGTACTAAAAACACTCGATAAAATAATCGTGTGTAGGTACAGCTCGAACTTTAAAAATCGATATTCTTCTTTTTAAAAATCCCACTATTTTATATAGTACTTAAAAATATTTTTGGTGTAAAAAAACGACACCCGATATATTCTAATTAAATACCAAAATTTCATAATTTTGAAATAAATACTCAAAACCACAATCACCACTCAATTTACACAAATTAACATTCAATTGCATAAACTAAGCACACCACTGCAATCGGCACGAAATTCCGGTCACCGGCCATCCCGGTATAATTTCTGGAAAATATTAAATAATTAAATAAATTATAAAAAGAATTAAATAAATGCAATTTAATTCAATAAATACATACTTATGCCTAATAATGCTAATCTAACCACTTATTGGGCTAATTAAATTATCCTAACCATTCTAACTACAAGGCCACATAATAAACTAGCTAGCTACAATTCCTAACCACCTAATTCACTAATTTAACTAACCTGAATTAACTAAACAAGCTAATAACTACACTAATCTAATCTTAATTTAATCTAAACACCCATTAAGCATCATTAGCACCCTAATGAGAGTTTAGTTCATAAACTCACCAGTTTAGCGCAAAAATTGGTTCACGGCGATGGTGGCGCGACGGCGGCCGAAACTTGGGCTTACGGCGGCATCAAAGGAAGCTCGAACCGGGCTAAAAAATGGCCCGCAAGGCTCACGGTTGTTGCTGGTCTTGAAGGGGGTTGCTGGTCGCGGCTTGGCTCAGCTAATCGGAGCTGTAGCACGCGGTGGCAGCTTGGCGGGGACACGGCTACTAGTTGTGTTGTAGCGGTGCAAGGATGGAGGGAGCTAGGATGGTTGCAGGCGGTCACGGTTGCTGGACGTGTGGCCACGGATGAAAGGGGATGGAGCCTACGGAGTCAACTTCGGGGGAGCTTCGCTGGGAAGTTTGACTCGGTGGAGATGGGCTGACGATTGGCAGCATGAGAGGAGATCATGGGGCTACTTCAGTGGAGTGCTGCACGAAGAGAAGGGAGCAGGCTGGCATCAACATCGGGGAGGGTAATCCGCTGGGTTGACTGGTGGGGGTGAGTTGCGGACATGGCAACAGAAAGGGAGAATGAATGGGGTGTTGGTGAGTGGTAGTGAGAGAAGTGATCGTGGGGGTGGACGTGGAGGGAACAGGCGATGGTGGAGAACGGAGCTTCAAAGGAACAATTGAAAGAAAAGACAAAAACAAAAGGGTCGGGGGAGAAACTGGCACACGAAGAAGAAGGGAGTGGGGAGCAACAAACATGCGAGAGAAGCTGGATGAGGGGGGCAGAAAGTCAAGGATAAAAATCTAAGCACTTGAGTGTTTATTCACCCTTATCTTCAGCCCATCTTCAACCAACAATATCAATTGTTTACCTAAGGTCAATTTCAACACCAACTTCCCCCAATTGAAGCCAAAATGAAGACCAAAATGTGACAACCCCTTTAGCCTACGAATTTCATCTAATGGGGCTTCAATTTTTCACAAATTCTCCAAATTGATGACAAATTTTGTTGCGGACGAAGCCCACATAAATTCCACAAATTCCCTTCACCAAGTAGCTCACTTTGGAGGCCAAACATCCCCTTGAAAATGGCCAACCGAATTTCCTTTCTTTTTTGAATCGTCCAAAATTGATTTTATGTAAAAATTCCGAACTCGCCAAAAATTATTCGAAGGATGAGTCGACATTCCTAAAATAAATTGTTTTTAGGAATTTTTAGCGCAATTGATCCGTGGTCGATTATTTTCAAACCATATTATACATCTTCAACTCATCGGCAACTCTCGATTATCGTGAAAATCTCGAAATTTCAAATATGAACACAATATACCAAAATGACAAAAAAATCGGTCTAGTGCCAATTGACAAGAATTTTGTAATTAGGTGGAATCACCCACACTTAATCACATGGTTTAGTCGAATCAACCTATCTTTTATTTTAATCAATTTTAACTGTGCCGTAATGACCCTTACAAATTAGCACGGTCGAACAGTTGATTCCTAATCGAATTCTCAAGTCAGTCGCGTTTAGATTCCTTAACGGCTTCACCTGATAGACTAGTTATCTCATGAGTGACCAACTTAGAGAAAAAAACTATAGACGTGTCGATGAAAAGCTCATTTCATTTAGTCGAAAGCATGGTTTGAAAATTAGGATGTTACAATTAATTCCCATGTTCACTTGGACTTTCAGTTTCATTACTAATTATGTTGGGTAATTCACGAATATAAGGTTTTTTAACTTCCTGTTTTCTTCAAAATCATGCGACATGCGACGCTAATTCCATAGTAGGGTTAGGAATGGAGTCAATTCAAAAGTATTCCATGGGCTGAACTTCTCTAAGCTTTGGCCAAACAAGATCTAATTTAAAATAACGAGTGCATACTCTTACCCTTCGACTGTGGTAGCACTAACTTATACTTTTGTTTCTTAGCCTAACCACTAACGTGTTCCATAATAATAATAATAATAATAATAATAACAACAATAATATGCCATGGACCGCAAGCATCTATTTTGATTCTGAAAGAGATCACCCCCGGTGTTTTACTCATGATAGATTATACATCAACCCATGCATACTTTGATCTCAAATCATGTAGTGAAAAATTTCTTGACGGTCTTGCAATTTTCAAAGATGGAATTTAACGAACTTTCAAGAACCTCTTCCATCTAGATTCTAGGGCAAGCTGATATGGGCTACCAAAGACAATTCTACAACAAGTGAACTGTAAATACATAATGCAAATATAATAATGATAAGAACAAAAAAAAAAAAAAAAAAACAACATAAATAAATGCATTGAAAGTTTTGAAACTTATCACAATTGAATACTAAAGCACTGTTTGGTAACCATCCAAATAGTGTCTGATTCTCATTTTTTATTCCTGAAATCAGTTTGGGAATAGAATCGCGTTTGGTAAAATTTTTGTACCTAGAAACAAATTTCTATTTTTTTTTTGTTTCCGAAAGTAGATTTGGAACAGAATCAAGAATTAAAAAAAAAAAAAAAAGTTGATGCTTGTTTCGGGAACAAATCTAAAAATCAAAACAAATTCTTCTTCTCTTTTCTTCTTCTTCATCGACCGCCATCCTGCAGTCACCGTTTGCCACCGTATGCTGCAGTCCGTTGCCGTCGCTGTCGGTTGCCGGCAATCGGTCCAGCGAGCTTGCCGAAGGCCCGCTTGGCCACCGGCGAGGCTGGGCAAGCCTTGCTAGTGGCCAAGCAAGCCTCGCCCAGCCCTGCCGGTGGCTAGGCGAGCCTCACCCTGCCCCAGCGAGACCGTCCTGGCCATCGGCGAGGCTCGCCCAGCCCTACCGATGGCCAGGCGAGCCTCGCCTAGCCCCGGCGAGGCTGTCCTGGCCACCGGCAAGACTGGGCAAACCTCACCGGTGGCCAGGCGGGCCTCACCCAGCCCCAATGAGGCTCCCCCAGCCCCGCCAGTGGCCAGGCGAGCCTCACCCCCGGCCTCGTGAGGCCGGCTTGGCCACTGGCAAGGCTTGGCCGACGAGGGCCAGTCTCACCGAGGGTCGGCGACGTTCCGGTGAGGTCGCCAGCCACCAACAGAAGAAGAACATGAGAGAGAAAGGAATAAAAAAGGAAAAAAGAAAAAAATTATTTAAAATTAAAAGAAATTGATTTGGAACATAATCAATTAGCACAGTACCAAACACAATTCTATTTCAAAATCAGAAATTTTGAACAGTTACCAAACAACTTAAAATGCTTAAAACTTATTCTTGGGAACAGAATAAAAAAGATTTATTTCTGATCATAATATGTTCCCGAGAACAAAATCATTATCAAACGCACCCTAAGACTTTCAAAACTTACCGCATTTGGGTAGAAAGAGAATATTTAGAGTAGTGATCCATGCGTCACCGGCGAATTAAAAATTAAGCCGTATGCGCTGGGGAAATAAAAAAGGAAGGGCCTCGATTAAGCGTCACTGGTGACGCCTAAGCAGTAGCACCGACGGTGAAGTCAACTCTCGCATCCCTTGACCTGCGGTTGTCCTGCATGCCTTGCAACTTCTCCTACCATGATATGCTAATAAACTACATCAATCCTGTGGTTTTTATATTCTGGGTACATAAAAAATTTTATTGCCCAATCTGGATAAAAGTAGCAATTAACCAGTGATACCATGTCGGCGCATCACGCCATTTTTATCCGTTTCTAATCTTGCCAATTATCGCCCTTAGGGTTCTCGTCAATTTCCCTTAAGAACGTGCTTTGAAGATCTAACTTCTATTAGATGCGATAGATAACCTTGCGAGTGTAATACATGTATTATTTGATGGTCCAAATACATTTTGTGTATGGACCGCGCGTATTGAGCATAGATCATTTGATAATTATGCTTTTTATCGCAATGCTTACTTCTCATTTTGATTTTCTGAGTAATTCTCTTTTACTATTTTTAAGTACCTAAAACTACTTACTGCCGTAAAATGACATTTGTTGGCGTCTTTTGCCCCGAATCTTAAGATCAGCTGACTTTTGATGCTGTCAGAATATCAACCGATACAGTTTAATCAATCTGCCCTCGCCACGAGTAGGCTATATAAATAATGGTTGCTCTTGGCCCATAGGAGACACCACCAGAAGCTTTACGTTGCTGCTCCTGAAAGGGAACTTGGGAAAACAGAAATGGGAAATGAGAGACAGAGCAATGTAGCGGAGGAGGAGAAGGAGAAGAAGAAGAAGGGCCGGTCGTCAATAGGCTCCATATTCATGCACGCAGATGGAGTGGACAAGTGCTTGATGGGTCTCGGCTTCTTCGGAACCGTCGCCGATGGTTTCTCCACTCCCCTCGTGCTCTTTGTCGCTAGTCAGCTCATGAACGACATCGGCTCTGCATCTTCTACGGATCCCGCTTCGTTTCGTCACAGCATCAACAAGGTACGCACAACCATCTCTCTCTGAGCTCGTAACTAGGCAATAGTGAATATCTGTTTCACTCACTCTGGGTAGTGTTTCCGCAGAATGCACTGAATCTCTTCTACATCGCCTGTGGAACGATGGTTGCTTGTTTTCTAGGTGGGTCACGCCGTTTCTCTTGTTCCCTTTTGGGTTCTTTTGTTTATCTTGGCAAGAGTTGAAAATTGGATTAAAGTTGAGATTATGTGAGTACTAGTACATCCTTTCAGGCATTTATTATGCACCCGCCATGTTGGAGGAGGTGGCTTTCATACATGCAGAAACTCTTGTGATTGTTCTAGGATGGAAAAGCTTGTAGGACTCGCCTAATATTTTCTGACCATGCCGGTGATGATGATCATTTTCAGAAGGGTATTGTTGGACCAGGACTGGTGAGAGGCAAGCGGCAAAAATGAGAGCCAGATACTTGAGAGCTGTGCTCAGGCAGGACGTGACCTATTTTGATATGCATGAGACGAGCACGTCCGATATTGTCACCAGTGTATCCAGCGATAGTCTTGTGATTCAGGACGTCCTAAGCGAGAAGGTCCTTAATTCAGTATCTTAATCTCTCGGTTATTTTATGTTTCATTTGTGATTTCTGATTCTTAAGTCTTACTAAATTGAAACTATAGGTTCCCAATTTTCTTGTCAACATATCGCTGTTTGTTGGGAGCTACATAGCAGCATTCATCATGTTGTGGAGACTGGCGATAGTTGGTTTCCCTTTGCTGCGCTTCTCATCATTCCGGGCATGATGTATGGGAGGACTCTTATAATAATTGCGAGAAAGATAAGGGAAGAGTACAATAAGGCTGGCACAATTGCAGAACAGGCGCTTTCTTCCATCAGAACAGTATATGCCTTTGCCGGTGAGAGCAAAACACTTTCCGACTTTTCTAAAGCTCTTGAAGGCTCTGTGAAGTTGGGGCTGAGACTGGGCTTGGCCAAAGGCTTGGCGATCGGAAGCAACGGTATCGCGTTTGCCATTTGGTCTTTCATGGCATATTACGGAAGTAGGATGGTCATGTACCATGGTTATAAAGGTGGAACGGTTTATGTTGTTGGCGCGGCCATTACTTTTGGTGGAGTGTAAGTAGCGTCCAGCTTTCTTTTAAAGTTTTGATTTTAACTTGCACTCTTGCTGATAATACATTCAAGAAACCTGAAAAGTAGTCCTGTGCCTAAGCTGCTTTAAGATTCAGGAAATCGCCTTGTCCTAGAAGCAATTGACCCTTACTTGTCTGGTATTATCTTATGTGATATTAGGGCATTGGGTACTGCTTTATCCAACCTCAAGTACTTCTCGGAAGCGTGTTCAGCAGGCGAGCGTATAGAGGAAGTGATAAAGAGAGTGCCCCCTATTGATCCAGAGAATATGGAGGGGGAGACCATACCGAATTTGGAAGGAAACATCGAATTTAGACACATCGAGTTTGCATATCCGTCAAGACCCGAAAACATCATCTTCGGAGACTTCTCTCTCGCGATCCCATCAGGAAGGACTCTAGCTTTGGTTGGTGGCAGTGGCTCCGGAAAATCCACAGTGATATCGCTCCTGCAGAGGTTCTATGACCCACTTAGCGGACAAATACTCCTTGATGGAATCGCCATTAATAAGCTGCAAATTAAATGGCTTAGATCGCAAATGGGACTAGTGAGCCAAGAGCCGACACTCTTTGCGACTAGCATAAAGGAGAACATACTCTTTGGAAAGGAGAATGCCGAGATGAAGGAGGTGATCGAAGCTGCCAAGGCTTCCAATGCTCATAACTTCATCAGTCAGTTGCCTCAGGGGTACGATACGCAGGTCCGATCCTTCTCTTTTCTCAAACTGTATATATTTTCAATGCATTAAGTGCCTGCTCACTCCAGTTCCATACCAACCACGTACCAAAGGTTTTTGATAGGGAGTATCTTGCATCTATCTATTATTGTGTTACATAAACCATGTGAAAGTACATGAGCTTACATTTGTCACCGCAGGTAGGGGAAAGAGGCATCCAACTGTCAGGAGGGCAGAAGCAGAGAATAGCGATCGCGCGAGCAATTATTAAAGCACCCAGAATCCTCCTCCTAGATGAAGCAACAAGCGCATTAGATTCTGGATCGGAAAAAGTCGTCCAAGACGCACTCAATCGAGCTTCTATTGGTCGTACAACGATCATCATTGCTCACCGGCTGTCTACTGTACGACATGCCAATAATATCGCTGTCATTCAGAATGGGCAAGTGATAGAGACTGGCAATCATGAAGAGCTCATCCAGAATGAAGACGGCCTCTACACCTCCTTGGTCAATCTTCAGAAATCAGAGAAACAGAAACCGACAGATCAAGTTGAGAAACCCGAGAACCAAATCACATCTTCCATATTAAGCATGGATGGATATAGTACCAGTGGCCGCCATAGCCTATCTAAGGTGAGTCGCTCCAGCTCAGCGAGGTCAATGGCAGCAGTTAGTTCGGATGATCAGAAGATGCCCATTCCATCTTTCCGAAGATTGATAGCTTTGAACATGCCGGAGTGGAAACAAGCCACCCTGGGGTGCATCGGCGCCGTCTTATACGGTGCAGTTCAACCGGTGTATGCTTTTTCCATGGGCTCGATGATCTCAGTTTATTTTTTGAAAGACCACGAGGAGATAAAAGCAAAGGTAAGGATTTATGCATTCTGCTTTCTGGGTTTGGCTGTGTTCTCGCTCGCTGTCAATGTGATCCAGCATTACAATTTCGCTTTTATGGGGGAGTTCTTGACTAAGAGGGTCCGAGAGAAGATGCTCTCTAAAATCCTGACTTTCGAAGTCGGATGGTTCGATCAAGATCAGAACTCCAGCGGTTCGGTTTGTTCTAGACTCGCTAATGATGCCAATGTGGTAAGTACTGTTCCTCACGGCACTTCGCTCATTCTAGTCCTCTATATCTCCAACACGCTGCGTTGACAATTACATCTAGGGGATGGCCTCGTATTAATGGCTAATGCTGCTTCGACATTTCTGTGCAGGTGAGATCTTTGGTGGGTGACCGAATGGCTCTTATCGTGCAGACATGCTCGGCTATAATAATTGCGTTCACCATGGGTCTGATCATCGCCTGGAGACTTGCCCTCGTAGTGATAGCTGCGCAACCCCTTGTTATAGTTTCCTTCTACATGAGACGAGTGCTACTAAAGAACATGTCTCAGAAGGCCATCAAGGCTCAAGAGGAAAGTAGCAAGCTCGCGGCAGACGCAGTCTCCAACCACCGAACCATCACTTCGTTCTCTTCCCAAGAGCGCATCCTCAAAATGCTTGAGAAAGCCCAGGAAGCCCCGGAACGAGAGAGCATCCGGCAGTCGTGGTATGCTGGCATTGGACTAGCTGCCTCGCAATTCTTTACAAAGTGCGTTTGGGCTTTAGATTTCTGGTACGGAGGCAAGTTGATATCTCAAGGGCAAATCACATCAAATGCGCTCTTCGAGACGTTCATGATTTTGATCAGCACAGGCAAAGTGATTGCGGACGCCGGAAGCATGACCACGGACATTGCCAAGGGGTCAGACGCGGTTGGGTCCGTGTTTGCCATATTGGACCGGCAGACTAGAATAGAACCCGAAGGCATGAAAGGTTACCGACCAAAAAAAATTACAGGCCACGTAGAGTTTTGCAGGGTAGATTTTGCATACCGGAAAGGCTGGATGTCATCATCTTAAAGGACTTCTCATTCAAAATCGAAGCGGGGAAATCGACCGCCTTAGTCGGACAGAGCGGATCTGGAAAATCAACCCTCATTGGCTTGATCGAAAGATTCTATGATCCAATCAGAGGCACGATAAAAATCGATGGACGAGATCTGAGGTCATACCACCTCAGGGCCTTACGGAAGCACATTGCATTGGTTAGTCAGGAACCAGCTCTATTCGCCGGCACAATAAGAGAGAACATTGTCTATGGAATATCGCACGAGATGAGTGAAACGGAAATCATCGAGGCTACACGGGCCGCAAATGCTCACGACTTCATTGTGGGTTTAAAGGACGGATATGACACGTGGTGCGGGGACAGAGGAATCCAGCTCTCCGGCGGGCAAAAGCAGAGAATAGCCATAGCGAGAGCCATACTGCGAAACCCGGCGTTGTTGTTGCTCGATGAGGCGACTAGTGCACTTGACAGCCAGTCGGAGAAGGTGGTGCAGAACGCGCTGGAGCGCTTAATGGTTGGACGAACCACGTTGGTGGTGGCCCATAGATTGAGTACCATACAAGGGTGTGACGTGATCGCCGTGCTAGACAAAGGGAAGGTGGTGGAGAAGGGCAGCCACTCTTCCTTGTTGGCTAAGGGTCCGACCGGAGCTTACTACTCGCTCGTGAACCTCCTAAGCGCCCCAAGCGTCCCGGAGTGTGTTGAATAATGCACAGTGTGTATATGTTTGAAAGAGGGTTAAAAAAAAACATAAGAAATGCAGTTAAGACACTAAGGCTACATTTGGTAGTCAGGATAAAATTCGGGATAGGATATGATTTATCTTATCCTATGTTTGGTGCTCGCTTAAGACAGGATAAAGTCGGATATAAAGGGGATATAGACGGAATAAAATTATCCCATGGGGGAGGTGGGATAAAGGTGGATAGGATTTCTAATGTCCAACTAGGAAAGTTATTTCTCTTGAATAACAAACTTATTAAATTAATAAAATTGAAATTATATTTCAATATAAATAATATTTGAATTATAATTAAAGAAATTAAAAATAAAAAAATCATTTTTAATTAATCCTATTTTAATTCTATCTTATAATAAACATTCAATCTATAAATTAAATATTTATATTTATTATATATATTAGGTATTTTTGTATTTTAGGTATGTTAGTACAGTTTACTATTTGATAAAATTTTATTAAATAATGATGAAAGGGGAAAAAATAAATAATAAAAAATAATATAAAAAAAGGAAAAATAAAATAAAAATAAATTAAGGAATAATGTTACGAGAGATTTTCACCATCTCCATTTATGAACATTTAAGTTCATTTATAATGATATGCAGTTTATATAAAAAAAAAAATATACATGATATGATGAAAACATATCCGACTTTAATACTGTGATTCACCAAACAATTGACATGATATAAAAAAATCACAGGATTTCGTATCCTATCCTATCAAGTCCTATCCCGATTAGAAATCCGAACGACCAAAAGTAGCCTAAGAGTACAATAATAGTTCTTCTTTTATTTTAGGAGAGAACAAAAGGACAGTTTTATGCTTTGTTTCCAGTAATTACCTGAAGATGCGGTTGCAGTGTTGGAAAAGGGCTAATTGGAGGGGAAAGGATCAGTCCTCCCGTTTTTATTCATCATCGATAAAATTCGTGGCGTCGGAGTTCACAAATAGTTCGATCGGCCCTAGATTCCATGCAAACCACTTGAATCATTACGAGTGGAACGAACGAGGCGTGCGCTTTTGGAAGAATCAATCCCCATGTTCACCCGGTGATTCACGAATTTAAGTTCTCTTTTCAACTTTCTATTTTCTTTAAAATAACGTGACCCTATTTATGTTTTGGCCAATCAAGACCTAATTTATACTGATAATTGCGTACTCGGTACCCTTCGATAATGGTGCCAACTTATGCTTTTGTTTCTAAGCCTCGCGTTGGCGATAATTCCGACCACTTAAAAGTGTTCCATAATAATAATAATAATAATAATAAAATCCTTTGGACTGTAAGCATCTTTGTGATTCCGAAATAGACCAACGCGACCAGCAATTTTCAAAGTTGGACTCAAAACAACGATCAAGTAAGTCGCTCAATCATCTAATTTCTACGGCAAAGGTGACGTGGACTAACAAGAAATAGTCCATATAATGCGAACTGTAGAATACAGAATGCAAATGTAACAGCGATAGCCAAACCAAACAACAAATAATTTAGTAAAAGGAGGAGAAAATTTTAGCGCCGTGATCCATACCTCATCAAGCGAATTAAAAATTAAGCCATATGTGCTGGTGACGCCTTATCACAGCCGTCGAAGTCAGCTCCTGTATAACCCTAGTGACCACCTTTCCAACATGGAAATGGGAGGTAGGAGGTTTGAATCCTTACATTTTTAGAAGGTTGGGATGTAGAAGAATTAGTTTCAGGTGTGGGTTTCAATTCCCACGCTCTGCAAGGAGGCGGGGCAAAAGTCGAGCTGTCTCGCTAACCTCGCAAACTTCTCATACATATACTAAACGCCACATCAATTCTGTGGTTATTATTTTCTGGGTATGTGCAATTTTTTTCTCGGCTGATCAGGGCATAAGCGTTAATTATGCGGCAATATCATGTTGGCAGGTCATGCCATTTTTATTTGTTTCTTAAGATAAATTAAAAATAAAGAATTTACCTGCAACTTTTCCTTCTTATCTTGTCAATTATCATTCACAAGGCGCTGGTTAATTTCCCTGAAAAACATGCTTTGAAGATCTAATCTCCTCTTTTAGATGACACAAAAAATCTTGGGAATGTAATTCAGTGCATGGACCGCGCGCATTTTGCATGGATCATCCTCTGACGATTATGCTTTTTCTTGTAATGCTTACTTCATATTTTGATTTCCTGAGGACTTCTCTTCTATTATTTTCAAGTACCGAAAACTTCTCAGTGCCGTAAAATGACATTTGTTGGCAAGATTTAATTATTTTTTGTCCCCAATATTAAGATCGGTTGACTTTTGATGCTGTCACATCAAGCGAAACTATTTAATAAAGCTATTGTATCAACTGATACAATTTTCTAGACAATGATCATCTTCTTTTGGAATAACATGATGACATGCTTTCATAATAAGTAGTGTAAAAAAAAAAACCTAAACCTTTTGTATTGTGTCAATTTAGTTATAAACATTTTATTGATACCAATTTAATCATATGATATCAATTTATACCTAAATTTTTTTATTCGATGTCAATTCAGTTATTCTTGTTAATTTTGGTTAGATTTTTTGCTAACGTGGACGCTGGTCAATTGATGTGGCATAACCGGTGCTGAGGTAAACAATTTTTTTATAATATTTTAGTAATTTTCAACATTTTTATTTTATTTTATTTTATTTGTCCTTTTCCTTTTCTATTTTTTTTTCTTTTTGGCTTCTCCTCCCCCTTATTGCAAGGTCTGGTGATCGGCTCTACCAAGCCTCACTAAACACTGGTGAGACTCGAGCCCTTGCCAAAGGCCACGAGATCAAGCCTCGCCCAGCCTCTGGCGAGGCTGGCTTAAGGCCACCCAAGCCACAAGGGCCGCCTTGCACTAGGCTAGCGAGGCTAGTGTCACATATCAACCCACTTTGGACGTGCGACAACCCTCACTTACTCTTTCACTTAGGTCATTTGCTTGCGACATCTCATGAGGCGTCACCAACCCATTCATACTATCAATTATATATACACAAGCGGGAGCAGAAACAATTCACCCAACCAGCAAACAGGGATAGATAGGAACACATCAACAAAGTCTTTCATAAACACATCTATTAGCCAATATAAATTAACTTTAATTACACCCCCACAAAGTTTAGCCATACACGCACTTCCAAAAAGGATTTGGCGTCACGCCCCGATTCTTGAGCGCATGCCCATCCCTCTTTGGTCGATAAAATTTTATGATTTCCTAGAATGAGTCACCAACCCTTTCTTTTTATTACACATGCGGAAGCGAAAATAAATCCCTTGACAATAATCATCTTGGGATAGAAAAGCAGGAAACAAATTCACAAAACGAAACATGCTTTTATATTCACATAGAGTCATGTACAAGGTCTATGACCAAAAATTACAAAAGACTAGCCTTCCAAAAAGAAGCGGTCTTAACTGACCTACACTTTTATTCACCTCCTCTTGGCTCCGGATACTCCACTTGACAATCCTGAAAATTTAACCCACGATGGGGTGAGATATAAATCTCGGCGAGTTCACGCTCTAAACCCCGATTAGGAGGGAAATACGCCTAGAAACGTCATAATCACACAATCATACAATCACAGAGGCTTATCTTGGCCTTAAATCCACCTACGGGTTAGTACAGTTTATAATTCAGACAACATGAAATCATGAGCAATAACTAAGCTCATTAATGTCATATTGAAATTCTCAAGTGAGCACAGAAGTCTTGATTATAGGGCCAAATCATTATGACACGTCCCATACCGTGCCACACAATTTTGTCGCATAATTCAACGCATTCAACTCAATTAAACATGCGTTCCTAGTTTTAATCTCGGCATATAGCATGGCCTACTCTCTGTTTGACAGGCATTGTCTCACCCCATTGAGCACAGCACATCTCTTTATCAGACGGCTTTCCCGCAGGAGCATAGGGTCTAGAATTTGCTACGACTAGTTTCCCGTTGTCTAGGAGTATCCCAAATAAGGATAATGTCCAGCTTAACAGCTCGGGACAATTTCTCTTAACTATCACACGATCACTCAAATATAGGACACTGTGCATTGCACTCAAATGCTTCAATTAAAATGATGAACCTGTCATTTTACTCCGTATTAGAAATACACATGAAAATATTCGTGTGTGGGTACACGGTCAACTTGATCCAGAAACATTGACATTCTTCCTTTTTAAAATCCCACTATTTTATATAATACTTAAAACCATTTTCGGTGTCAAAATCTGATACCTGGGATTATCTGAATAAATATCTCACTTAATCTAATCTAACCACCTAACATGCTCAATTAAATAATTAAATTTCTAATTTAATCTAACTAACCACATAATTCCTAATTAACTAAATCTAAACACCCCTTAAACGTCATTAGCCTACTAAGAAGAGTTTAGAGTATAAACTCACCAGTTTATTGTGGAAACTGGTTCACCACAACGACGACGTGACGGCGGCCAAAATCCAAATTTTCAACGGGGTCGGCGGACATTCAGGCCGAGCCTGGAATTGGCCTAACAAATCTCAACCCAAATTGAGATTTGTTAATGACTTGGACTGGGTTTGATCTGGGCTTGGGCTGCTTTGCGGGCCTCAATTGGCATGGGCTTGGAAATGGGCTGGATGGGCTTAATTCGTTGGGCCCGCGAGACTAAATTGGAGTTGCAAAATTCGTGGGCTTCAAGTGGCCCGACGACTGGGCCTAGCAAAAAGAAATTGTTGGACCACTAGGATGTTGAAGCTCGCTGGGCTGAACGTTGCAAAGAAGATGGGCCCGTGAAGAAATTTCACTGCACTGCTGCTTCAGTGATGCTGCGAAGACGCTGGGCTTCTCTGGACGCCGTGGCTGGAGACGTAACCTGGCAGAGAGAAGACGCACACGGGGCAGCTGCTGGATGACGCGCGGCAACTTCGGTCTTCGTTGCTGGGGTCAACAAGGGCTGGTTTGTTGACCATGCGTGGGGACGAGAAGCAGCTTCAGTCGCTGCTTGCTTTGCGTGGACCGCTGCCAGAGAATTGAGGGTGTAGGCGTTGAGCTGGGAAGGAAGATAAGAAAACGTGGCAAGGGGTGAGTGCTGGCGTTAGCTTCGGTGGTCAACAAGAGGGCTTCGGATGGTGGTGTGTTGACGACGTGCGGCTTCGATCATGGGCGTGAGAGCTTAAGGACGCACGGCAAGCTGGGAGACTCGGTGCTGCTGGATCCGCGTGGACTGAAGCTCACTGGTGGAAGCGGCTAGATTCGTGGCTTCCGTGGAGAATTTACCTCGGTAGAAGGATAGAAAAATGAACGGAGAGAGAGATGTGAGGAAATTGAGGGTAAAGCAAAAACAAGCAGCCGTCGAATTTTGGGGCGTGTGGATGAGCTGGTGTCATCAACGCACAAGGGAGACCGGCGGGGATAAGGATAAAAAAATGCTGCCCTTGCAAATTCTGAATTTAACAATTTTTGGTCTTCAATTTCTTCAACAATTTTCCAAGTTCGATGTCCAAATTTTGATGTAGAAAAAGCTCACATAATTTCTACAAGTCCCTCTTGCCATATAGCTCTGTTGTAAGGCGAAAATCTCTTCATTTCGGCCGATCCAAATTTCCGCTAATTTTCCACAATGTTCGAACCAATTTTCCGTAAAAATCCCAGAATCTCTGAAAATTTCTCGGAGGATGAGTCGACATTCCAAAAATAGCTCATGACACGATAGAACTTTCAATTTCTGAAATTGGGTTCAAATTCTCGATTAATTTCACTTTGGCGCACTTTTAGCGTGACCTAGTCTACCGGGTAACTTTAAGGAATTTTTTGTTCAATTGACCCGTGATCGATTTATCTCGAATCACAATGTACATCTCCGACTCATTGGCGACTCTCGGTTGTCGTGAAAATCTCAAGATTTCAATTACGAGCACCGGGTATCAAAACGATAGAAAATAAATTTAGTGCCAATCGATGAGTATTTTGCAACCAGGTGGAATCACCCACATTTTGATCACATATCTCAGTCGAATCGACTCATCTCTAATCTCTGATCAATTCGACAGTGCCGTAATGACCTTAAATGATCAACACGGTCAAGTAATTGATTCTTGGTCGAATTATCAAGTCCATTACATTTAGATTTCTTAATTGCTTCTCCAGATAGTCCAGTTATCTCATGAGTGATCAATCAGAGAATAACACTATCAGCGCATCGACGAAATGCCCAATTTATTTAATCGAAAACAAATTCTGAAAAGTCAAGCTGTCACATTTGGGGAATGGCCTAGCACTTCTATGCTACAAGACAACTTCAAAAGAGTGGTATCTCCTATGTGTCTAGGTTATAAAGCCCTGCTTGGGCCCAATGTCCACCTCTAGATCTGGATCTACCTCAAGGTTAATGACATCGTTGTCGACGGTGTCCCTATCCATGGGGCCTCAACTAGCACCCTTGGATCCCTAACCTGACAGTCCATCAAATCCCCAAAGAGTGCCCCAATGCTCCCCTCTAAACCAAACATACTAGGCTTTGAACCTATGAGGTAGTAGGTTAAGCAACCCCTCATCCACTCAAAATGATAGTCACATTCTTCTCGTATCTAGCATTCGTGCCTTTAGTCGGAGAGAGGGTCACCTCAGTGTGTTGATCCATGGCACCCCAAAATGAATGAGGTAGTATGGCTTAGACATGCTTATGACCTGTAAAACATTTGAATCACCACAATGAGATAAAACTTAGTGAGTGATTTCCTACACCTCATGCAAAGGAGTCCTTCACCTCGAAGTCGCCCTAAACATACAACTTATCTATCAATGGTAGATCAATAGCAAAACAACTCCTGCTTTGCCTTAACTATAAGCAGGAACAATTATCTCACCTTGTTCATGCCATCATAACATAAGTACATATGCAAATCTCACTCTAATTCACATACTTATAAGGCAAAAATAAGAACGGGCAATGTCTCATACTCGCGCACCAATGCCATTTAATAATTCAGACATAATCAAATATCATTCTCGTGCAACTCATATATCTTCATTCCATACAAGTGTAAGTCATATCATCATTCTCAAAACATGCATTAGTACTCATGCACTTTGCACACATGGCATCTTGAGAATCGCATGGCATCTCATACTACCACGCTATTCTCGAGACCATGATTTCATATTATTACAATTGCTTAGGGCCCAAGGCCAACCTGAAGGTCAATAGTCATCCAACGTAACCGAGTATCATCTCGCCCTATTGAGCATGGCATCATCCCGGGTAAATGCATCAATACAGCATTCCTGTAAGGAGCTCATTCCAAAATCCATCCGCAACCGGCATTCGTTGACTTGAGGGCATCCGAATTTAATCGAGTATCGTCTCTCATAAATGCATCAAGATGGAACCATTACCCCGCGTAAACGCATTAGGGTCATTATGTGATCACACGAGCACATCATCACTCAAGTCCGTTGTTATCTTTCTCATTAGTCTATTATGAATGCCTTAATGGCGTGCCAAGTGGAGTGTGTCTCATGACCTATTGGAAGTACATCAATAAAATATGTTGAGCACAAAACAAGAATCCATGCTTTGATCTATTAAGTTGAGCATTGGCCTAAGTCCAACTCAGATCGGAAACGATAGCCTCAATATGGCACCGAGACCAAGGAAGGACCAATCTGTCGTGACATGATCACCAACCTAGTACTAGACTTAACTTGAGAATAATACGTCTCAGTATCTCACCAAGACCAAGAAAGGACTGACCCATCGTGACATGATCACCGACCTAATACTAGACTTAGCTCAGGAATGATACATCTCAGTATTGAATCGAGACTAAGAAAAGATTGAATAGGGGCACTCTATGTAATGCCAACATTAATAAAAATATTTTATATCATTGGTATTTAGGCCATAGCGTCTCCTTTCCACATTCAAAATGTCATATTTGCCGTTTAGCTAAACAGTCGCAATTACCCTTTCCACAAAGCGTTTCTCTTGCCAACATAGCTTTCTCTCTTTTACATATGGATATTTGGGGACCATACCACACTTCACACCGTGATGGGGGTCGTTTCTTTCTCACAGTTGTAGACAATCATACAAGAGCAACTTGGGTTTTCCTGATGCAATCCAAGGCCCAAGTCCATTCGTATCTGAGAGATTTTTTCACCCTTATTCAAAACTAGTTTCATAAATCCGTGTAGCCAATCCACACTAGTAATGCTCGAGAATTTTTCAATCATGAATGTTCTACATTATTCACTACAAATGGCATCCTTCACGAAAGTTCTTGCACATATACTCCTCAGCAAGACAATGTTGTCGAAAGAAAACATCGCCACATTCTAGAAGTTGCATGTGCTCTTAAAAAATAAGCTTATATTCCTGAAATGTTCTGGGTAGATTGTGTGGTCATGACTGCATACTTGATCAACCGGATACCTTCCCGAATTATCGATGGAAAAACTCCATTCAAACTACTTTTTGGTAAAAGTCCAGATACTCGTGTGGCACCCCGAACCCTTCGTAGGTCGCCACAAGCGCCAATGCTACACCTTAATACCTTTCTTCTTAGAAGAGGCGTCGTAATTCATAGACACATTTAAAAAAAAAAAAAAAAAAAACGGTCCCAGCGCGACTCATTAGCAGAAGCAAAATAAAACATCACCATCTCTCCCCCTACCAAACCATGATACAAATACACAACACTAATCGCCATGATTTTATAGACAAGCCTCGACACTTTATTTACATATATTTTCAAGATGGGACTTCTTTGGGTCGATACATCAAAAAGGAAAAGCTAGGACTAAACCATGTCCAGCCTAAAACCCCAAAAAGAACCCTCGACCCTCTACAACTCACGTGCAATAATCCCCATCATCAGTGTCGGCTAACGATCCAAAAAAAACAGCTCCTACTCGTCACGCACAGGCCTCACACCCAATCCGGTGCGTCAGGCGGTGGCGGTGGCAACATACCTCTCATCACCCCGTCGAGACGAACGTGGACGGAGACGAACTCCTGGACAATCGGGCCCCCGGCCAGGCCTATGTCGTACATGACAAAACAGCGCACACGAATATATGTCAATCCAGGTACAGAAGGACAGCCGAACTCCTCGCACTCAACCTCGACGTCGGATGGTAAACCGTAAAATACACCCCGCGTGACGGCAGGAAGCGGCATGCTGCTAATCTGAAATGTTGGTCCCCGAAGGGGTGAATACAACCACTCAGCAGGTAAAGGAATCCAACAACTACTCAATGCATCATACAAATCATACATGCATTGCAGGCGTTACTTACCTTGAAGCCATACGCATACTATCATGCATCATCTTCATAATCATATACATGTCATCATCATCATGACATCATCACGTCACACATGTCATCATCATCATGGCATCATCATATCATATACATGTCATCATCATCATGACATCATGACATCACACATGTCATCATTATCATGGCATCATCATATCATACATGTCATCATCATCATGCATATCATCATGCTATGGGTGATCATCATCATATCACATCATATCATCATCATGCATATCATCATGCCATGGGTGATCATCATCATATCACATCATATCATCATCATGGTTCAATTTCCACCTTTAACTTTTCAATTTGATCACCACATCACCCTTCCTCGATTCATCAATTTCATCTCATATTTTACACTTGCATCCCATGCGAGAAAACCTCCGGCATTCAGCCATTCCAGGCCACCGGGCATCCGGCCCCCCACATTCCGGGCATCTCGCATCCCAATTGGCATCACGAGGCATTCCCCTCGGGCAAAGACCTCCGACAGGGCTTCCAGCATTTACACTCCCTGGCGGGCATCCCGCACTCCAATCCTGGCATCGCGAGGCATTCCCCTCGGGCAAAGACCTCCGACAGGGCTTCCGGCACCCCCACATTCCAGGCATCCTGAATCTCCCAGG
This sequence comes from Eucalyptus virginea, assembly GCA_014182375.1. Classification (NCBI taxonomy): domain Eukaryota; kingdom Viridiplantae; phylum Streptophyta; class Magnoliopsida; order Myrtales; family Myrtaceae; genus Eucalyptus; species Eucalyptus virginea. The sequence goes on along the minus strand of CM024522.1, from coordinate 20,888,882 downwards.
GCCATCCGGCAATGTATCTCTATACATTCCGGGCATCATCCTCCACCACAACCATCTCCTCATTTAACATTATCCATGTTTACCAATTTCGGTCTTAATTTAGCATGGCATATGATGTGATGTCAAACAAGTCATATTCGGCATGGTATTCATACATGCATCTCAATTCAATGTCATGCATACATCAAGACCTCATTATACATGCTACATGATATAATTATTTATGAAATAAAATTTAATGGAATTTATGGTCAATAAAATAATCCATTTTTCATGCCCTTTTTCATTTATTTAAATTCCAGCTTGTCATTTTCAAAAATATTAAATTTAATATCTATAAATTCCCAAAAATTATAAAAATTAAGGCAAGTGATAAACAAGACAATAGGATAATAATTACATGCAAAATACATGGCCAATTAGAATTTCACACAATTCCATAATTCACACAAACAGCATGTAATTTTCGGATGAAATCAGAATGCACAGTTTCCGAAGAAATCCGATTTAAAATATTCATACGACCTCCAAAATTTACGAAATTTTACCGAGTTATAGCCAAGACATTTTCGTACATCTTTCATGAAGACTTCCAAGCCAGATTCTTTCTAGATTATTTTCTACAGTCTCACGAAGCTTCTCGATTTATTACCGAATCGTCCAGTACATGCTTCTCCAAAATACTGAGTTTTCACCTACCTATTCTCTTTAGTTTTCTCTGAAATTTGGATATGTTCTATATCAAGATGTCCTCTACAAGTTTTATGAAGAGATCTAAGTCAAATAACCAGATTATAGTCGTCATTTAAGTCCATGAAGTCTCGGGTGTCCCGAAATACATCTCCAGAATTACCGTCTTCAAGATCTAGTCGATTTACTAGGCTATGCTTGTTCATTTCACTTCAAATTTAAGTATGTTGTATTTTAAAATGTCCCCTACAACTTTCATGAAGAAATCGAAGAGATATTCTTAGCACAAATCAACATGCAACCACAAATCCAACAAGAGGTCAGTGAAATCGTTCCAGATCTGAGGTCTCCGTAGGATGAGAGTTTAACCCCTCAAATATCCATCATTTTCCACGAAATTTCCGTATGTTGTAGTTTAAGATGTTAGCTACAACTTTCATGAAGAAATCGAAGCCAAAATATGACTCTAAACATGCATGCAAGCTCACACAACATTCTGACTCAAACTGTTCGAGCGAAAACAGCAACACCACTCAAGAACAAGCCATCCAAGCTTCGGTTTTCCTCTCCTAATCACCCAAAATTCGACATACATGTAACATACACACATGCAAGAGCAGCTAGAGGACTTCCAACTTGCCTCTAAACCGGACGGACGACGGCACACGGAGGCGAGCACGGCAATCGGACGGCGGCTCCTCCTCGGCTCCTCCTCTCTCTCGGCCACTCTCCCTCTCCCTCGAAATCTCTCTCTCTCTCTCTCTCACTCTCTTGGCCGAATGAGGTAACCGGCCACCCCTCTCTCTCTCTTCCCTTTTATCCCCCCTAATCCTCATCATTAGTAATGATTAGGTTACCTTATCAATGGCCAATGCATGCCATTCTTCTTGCCACTTATTACAACACATGCATGATGGGCTTTGAATTTGGGCTTGGGCTTGGGCCTCCTTTGTGGCCGGTCGACCACTCCTTCTTGGGCCTAATTGGGCCAACTAGCTTGGCCCATCAAGGCTTCGGCCAATGGGCCTAAGGCCCAACCAAAAAATTTGACTTTTCCCCTCTTTTTTTTTTTTTTTTTTTTTTGAATTTCTTCTATAAATTTTTTTTTTAAATTTTAATTTTCAACATGGCCAAAGTCTTGTGACATTTTATTTATTAAAATTTAGTTTATAAAGTGCATGGCCAAGCATAGATTATCATCATTAATCTATTTAATTTAAAATCTCACAAACATATGCACAAATCATCTAATCTTAAAAAAAGACTAATGGCTAAAGCATAAACCATAGGTAATTTCATTACCTAATTAGAGACTTTAACACACCTTATAATTTGACTTTGAATTTTGGGATGCCACAACTCGCCATCTTCATGTATTTGGTTGTTTATGTTATGCATCCACCATGGGACCTCAAGACAAATTAGGAACTCGTGCTCTCAAATGTGTATTCATGGGATACCCTACTCTTCAAAAGGGAAATTTAGTATATGACCCTTCCACTAGGCATTTCTTCATCAATAGAGATGTTGTCTTCCATGAAGATGTTTTCCCTTTCCTAGAGGAGTTGTCTTCTCAACCGAATAACACAACTACTGAACATTGCCCATTTTTTACTGATGAAGATATTTTGACGCCTCCACAATGGTGTTTCCCTATATATCACCTCTCATGGCCTCTTTAGTTCCTAAATATAGTGGAATCTTACCATTGGACACACACAATACAGCTCCGAGTGTTTCACAGGAGGTGACGTCAGCATCTCCTATACCTCCTTTGTCACCAACATCTTCAAACGACACTTCTCCTAAATCGCATGGGATTGTTCCATCCATCGCACCAGCTGCTCGTTGACGTTCAAATCAGACTACAAGACCACCTACATGGACAACAAATTACATTTGTTCTACAATGAAGTCCTCCGGTACACACTATCCCATCTCATCATATGTTAGCTTTGCTCATCTTTTCCTAGAGCATATGTGATGTATTAGCAAAATATATGAAGAACAAGAACCATCTTCATATGAAGAAGTTGTACAAGATCCTCATTGGCAACAAGCAATGGCAGATGAATTATGAGCTTTAATAGAAAATAAGACTTCAAACATTTTTCTTAGACCTACTCATCAACAATCTATTGGTTGCAAGTGGGTATACAAGATCAAATACAAGGTAGATGGCTTCATTGAAAGCTATAAAGCAAGACCGGTGGCCAAACGGTTTACTCAAGGGAAGGTTTTGATTACACTGAAACATTTTTTCCAGTAGCGAAGGAAGTCGCAGTTCACTCTTTCCTTTCTATTGCTACCATTCATGATTGGCCCCTTCATCATATGGATGTTCATAATGCATTTCTTCATGGTGATCTCAAAAAGGAAATTTACATGGATCTTTTGTCGGGTTTACGCTTACAAGGGGAGGATAAAGTATGTGGTCTCCATAAATCCCTATACATACTCAAGCAAGCTTCTCATCATTGGTATGCCTATCATGATCTAACCTTGGGTGACCCACCTAGGTTATTAGCTAATAAATTATTAAGCCCAAACTTAACTCAGGCTCTCCCAAGCTCATATCAATTTCCAACTTAGGTTGAAGTTCATAACACACAAATAATTTTACGTTATATCACTCTAGCACTCTTTTGGTACATTTTTTCTTTTATTTTCAAAAACTAATTAGGTTGAAGTGTTGCTGACCCTCGGCGAGGTTGGCCCTCGCCGAGGCGGGGTGACGCTCGCCTGGCCACTGGCGGGGCTGGGGGAGCCTCACTGGGGCTGGGCAAGGCCCGCCTGGCCACCGGTGAGGTTCGCCCAGCCCTGCCGGTGGCCAAGACAGCCTCGTCGGGGCTGGGCGAGGCTAGAGGAGCCTCGCCAATGATCAGGACGGCCTTGCCAGGGCTGGGTGAGGCTCGCCTAGCCACCGGCGAGGCTGGGCGAGGCCCGCTTGGCCACTAGCGAGGCTTGCCCAGCCTCACCGGTGGCCAAGCGAGCCTTCGGCGAGCTCGCCAGACCGATTGCCGGCAACCGACAGCGACGGCAGTGAATAGCGACGTACAGCGGCAGACGGTGACCGCAGGATGACGGTTGATGAAGAAGAAGAAAAGAGAATAAGAAGAATTTGTTTTGATTCTTAGATTTGTTCTCGGAACAAGAATCAATTTTTTTTTTGTTTATTCTTGATTCTATTCCAAATCTACTTTCGGAAACAAAAAAAAATAGAAATTTATTCCTAGGTACAAAAATTTTACCAAACGCGATTCTATTCCCAAACTGATTCCGGGAACAAAAAATCAGAATCAAGCACTATTTGGATGGTTATCAAACAATGCCTTAGTATTTAATTGTGATAAGTTTCAAAACTTTCGATGCATTTATCTCTATTGTTTTTTTTTTTTTTTTCTTATCGTTATTATATTTGCATTATGTATTTACGGTTCGCTTGTTGTAGAATTGTCTTTGGTAGCCCATATCAGCTTGCCCTAGAATCTAGATGGAAGAGGGAGGTTCTTGAAAGTTCGTTAAATTCCAACTTTGAAAATTGCAAGACCGTCAAGAAATTTTTCACTACATGATTTGAGATCAAAGTATGCATGGGTTGATGTATAATCTGTCATGAGTAAAACACCGGGGGTGATCTCTTTCGGAAGCAGAATAGATGCTTATGGTCCATGGCATATTATTGTTATTATTATTATTATTATTATTATTATTATTATTATTATGGAACACGTTAGTGGTTAGGCTAAGAAACAAAGGAATAAGTTAGTGCTACCACAGTCGAAGGGTAAGAGTATGCACTTGTTATTTTAAATTAGATCTTGTTTGGCCAAAGCTTAGAGAAGTTCAGCCCATGGAATACTTTTGAATTGACTCCATTCCTAACCCTACTATGGAATTAGCGTCGCATGATTTTGAAGAAAACAGGAAGTTAAAAAACCTTAAATTCGTGAATTACCCAACATAATTAGTAATGAAACTGAAAGTCCAAGTGAACATGGGAATTGACTGTAACATCCTGATTTTCAAACCATGCTTTCGACTAAATGAAATGAGTTTTTCATCGACACACCTATAGTTTTTTTCTCTGAATTGCAACTCACGAGATAACTAGTCTATCAGGTGAAGTCATTAAGGAATCTAAACACGACTGACTTGAGAATTCGACTAAGAATCGACTGTTCGACCGTACTAATTTGTAAGGGTCATTACGGCACAGTTAAAAATCGATTAAAACCAAAGATAGGTCGATTTGACTAAACCATGTGATTAAGTGTGGGTGATTTAACCTAATTGCAAAAGTCTTGTCGATCGGCACTAGACCGATTTTTCTGTCATTTTGGTATATTGTGTTCGTATTTGAAATCTCGAGATTTTCACGACAATCGAGAGTCGCCGATGAGTCGAAGATGTAAAATATGGTTTGAAAATAATCGACCACGGATCAATTGCGATAAAAATTCCTAAAAACGATTTATTTTAGGAACGTCGACTCATCCTTCGAAGAATTTTTGGCGAGTTCGGAATTTTTACAAAAAATCAATTTCAGACGATTCGGAAAAGAAAGGAAATTCGGTTGGCCATTTTCAAGGGGATGTTTAGCCTCCAAAGTGAGCTAATTGGTGAAGGGAATTTGTGGAATTTATGTGGGCTTCCTCCGCAGCAAAATTTGTCATCAATTTGGAGAATTTGTGAAAAATTGAAGCCCCATTGAATGAAATTCGTAGGCTAAAGGGGTTGTCACATTTTGGTCTTCATTTTGGCTTCAATTGGGGTAAGTTGATGTTGAAATTGGCCTTAGGTAAACAATTGATATTGTTGGCTGAAGATGGGCTGAAGATAAGGGTGAATAAACACTTAAGTGCTTAGATTTTTATCCTTAACTTTCTGCCCCCCTCATCCAGCTTCTCTCGCATGTTTGCTGCTCCCCCTCCCTTCTTCTTCGTGCGCCGCTTTCTCCCCCGACCCTTTTGTTTCTGTCTTTTCTTTCAATTGTTCCTTCGAAGCTCCGTTTTCCACCATCGCTTGTTCCCTCCACGTCAACCCCACGATCACTTCTCTCGCTACCACTCACTAACACCCCCTTCATTCTCCCTTTCTGTTGCCATGTCCACAACTCACCCCCACCAGTCAACCCAGCAGATTACCCTCCTCGATGTTGATGCCAGCCTGCTCCCTTCTCTTCGTGCAACACTCCACCGAAGCAGCCCCACAATCTCCTCTCATGCTACCAATCGTCAGCCCATCTCCACCGAGTCAAACTTCCCAGCGAAGCTCCCCCGAAGTTGACTCCGCAGGTTCCATCCCCTTTCATCCGTGTCCACACGTCCAGCAACCGTGACCGCCTGCAGCCATCCTAGCTCCCTCCATCCTTGCGCCGTACAACACAACCAGTAGTTGTGTCCCCGCCAAGCCGCCACCCGTGCTGCAGCTCCGATCAATCGAGCCAAGCCGCGACCAGCAACCCCCTTCAAGACCAACAGTAACCGTGAGCCTTGCAGCCATTTTTCAGCCCGATTCGAGCTTCCTTTGGCACCGCCGTAAGCCCAAGTTTTGGCCACCGTCACGTCGCCATCGCCGTGAACCGGTTTTTGCGTTAAACTAGTGAGTTTATGCACTAAACTCTCATTATGGTGCTAATGATGCTTAATGAATGTTTAGATTAAATTAAGATTAGATTAGTGTAGTTATTAGCTTGTTTAGTTAATTCAGGTTAGTTAAATTTGTGAATTAGGTGGTTAGGAATTGTAGTTAGCTAGTTTATTATGTGGCCTTGTAGTTAGAATGGTTAGGATACTTTAATTAGCCCAATAGGTGGTTAGATTAGCATTATTAGGCATAAGTATGTATTTATTGAATTAAATTGCATTTATTTAATTATTTTGTAATTTATTTAATTATTTAATATTTTCTAGAAATTATACCAGGATGCTCGGTGACCGGAATTTTGTGCCGATTGCAGTGGTGTGCTTAGTTTTATGCAATTGAATGTTAATTTGTGCACATTGAGTGGTGATTGTGGTTTTGAGTATTTATTTCAAAATTATGAAATTTTGGTATTTAATTAGAAAATACCAGGCGTTAGTTTTTTATGCCAAAAATGTTTTTAAGTACTATATAAAATAGTGTGATTTTTAAAAAGAAAGATATCAATTTTTACAATTCGAGCTGATCGTGTACCCACACACATTTATTTTATCGAGTGTTTTTAGTACGAAAAAAATAAGCCAAGTTAGTTATCTTAATTAAGGCAATTAAGTGTAGAACACAATGCCCTTGGCTGTGATTGAATGATCAAGTGATGGTTTATAGTCGGGGTAAGATGACTATTGAAAGTTGAGATAACATGTGTTGTGTTGAGGGAACCTAATGGGTTGTGAGCTGGTAAAGAATTAAGTGCTACATGATAATCTAGTACCTTATACCATTGCTTATTGTAGTTAAGGTCTAAGTACTATATGGTGACTTGAGTCACATCGGAGCCACTTGTGACATCCTGAATTTCCAGTACTGTTTTCAATTGAATAAATCAGGCATTTCATTGATGCATTTATAGTGCTATTCTCAGAGCCAATCACTTGCGAGGTAACTAGACTATCTAGGGAAGTCATTAAGAGATTTTAATGCAATGGACTTGAGAATTCGATTAGACGTCGACTGCTCGAACGTGCTAGTTTGCAATGATCATTACGGCATTGTCAAAATCGATCAGAGATCAGAGATAGGTCGATTCGACTGAGATGTATGATCAGAGTGTGGGTGATTCCACCTTATTGCAAAATTCTCGTCGTTCGGCACTAGAATGATTTTCTGTCATTTTTGGTTACTTGTGCTCGTAATTGAAACCTTGAGATTTTCACGACCACCGAGAGTTGCCAATGTGTCGAGTGAGTTCATTGTGGCTCGAAGAAAATTGACCACGGGTCATTTGCATTTAAAATTTCTGAAACCTACCCGGTAGCCTGGGTCATGCTAAAAACGTGTCGGATTGAAATTAACTGCGAAATTGAGTCCGATTACAGAAATTGAAAGTTCTGTCATGTCACAATAAATTCTAGAAATGTCGACTCTGTCTCAGAAGATTTTTCTGCAACCCGAGACTTTTTGGGAAAAAGTCGGCATATGATCGTTTTTGTTCAGAAAAAGGCCATGATCATTTTTGGTGGAGAAATTGGGATGCAAGATGGATCCATAGGTGAGGAAAAAATATCAATTAGAGCATTGAGATGTCAATTGAATTTATAAAGGCCATATGAGATTGAATTGAAGATGAAATCAAGACTAATTAAAGTAATTTCCTTCAAATTCGTATGCCCCCTATTGCCTGGCATTTTGGACCACTTCAAGAGTCCAAAGATGAGGCATTGGTGGCTCATTGAGGGTGAAGGGATCCTAGCTTGGTGGACAAACTCAAAGGGGACAAGCTTGTGGAAAATAAGCTTGGTAGGCCCCCTCCAACCTTATATCTTCCTTCTCTCTCTCCCTCATTGTCATCCAAGCCATCTCTCTCTCCTTTTATCCTTGTTGTTCGAAGACCACCAACAGCCAAGGAAGTCGCCGGAGCAGCCACACCACCGCAGGACCATTTTCCTCCTCTATTTTCACTTATGCTGATTTCTGCTCCAACTAACCTTTTGCCAAAGATCTGAGTTGAAAGTGATTTATGAACGAATTAGCCAACGGTCCACCCATTAGCATGACCAACACATCCATACTATTCCAAAGAGCCCAACCTCATCTTGAACGGAGCCGCCAACTGTCCTGTACGGCTGTCGCAAGCCACCGGTCACCAATCCGCCGGTCCCTTGCCCGCCTGCACTGTTTCGCATTTTTCGCGAGTTTCTCTCAATTCCGACCTTTCATTTGCCCGTTCTAACCACCAGCACATCCCCCCTTGACCCCGGGAGCCATTGGTTGCTGGCCACCCACTCGTCGGAGCTCCAATCAACTCGTTTTTTCACCATTCGGCCGCTAGTTACCTCGCTAAGCCATCCACTAGTCCACCGTCGCCATTCCCGCACCAAACCAGCTTCATTTCCCTTGTTTACAACTCAAATCAGAGGGGAAAACAGTTATTTTTCAGCAAGGTGTCGGGCCCATTTCGGAGGTGTTCTGGGTCTTGAAACCTAGGCCCGCTTTTAGAAGAAACATCCCCCTGCGACATTTTCGTTGGTTTGATCCGACCCGCTCGTTAAACAAGTGAGTTTTACTCACTAATCCCTTATTAGTATGCTAATGATGCTTAAAGGTTGATTAGATTTAATTAAATGCAATTATGTTAATATATTAGATTAGAGTAATTAAATTAGAAACTTATCAATGCATGTTAGGCAAATGGTTAGTGTAGTTAGCAAGGAAATGGGTCCTAGTATTTATTGAACGAACCTTGAAAATTTTCCGGGTCCGTCTCGGCTTCCAATTAGGCATTACGGGCCTAAATTGGATTTATTGCATTTATTTAATATATTCAGTAATTATTTATTTATTTATTTATTTTTCGAAAATTAGGCTGGGATAGCCGATGGCCGAAATTTTATACTGATTATTATGGTGCAATCCGTTTATTTATTTGAGCGTTAAATCGTGCTGAATTGATTTAAATATGATTTTAAGATTTTATTCCTAAATTAATTAAATTTGGTAATTAAGTGGAAAATTACCGAGCATCGATCTTCAGTGCCAAAAATCTATTTTGGGACTGCTGAAAATAGTGAGAGGTTCAAAAGTGAAAATCTTATATTTTGGTTAAGGCCGACCATATACCCACGCTTGAGTATTTTTATCAGGAATGATAAAAATGGTGAATTGATTAAATGATCATTTATCAGCATACTATGAAAGTATGGCTGGAAGCTTCTGGCGAGCATATATACAGTTATCAACATACTATGAAAGTATGGCTGGCAGCTTCTGGCAAGCCTATATGATATACTATATTAGAAATTGAGGTAGCTCTTGGCGAACATATATATATATAATCTCATTATTTGAGGCAACTTTTGGTGAGTTATATTACCTATTATCAGCTTATATTAAGCAGTCTTGAGTATGATCGAACTTATAGGTAGTATTGATTGAAATGGTTGGGGAATGGTCATCGTTAACATGTAATCGACTCGATCGATTGATCAATAATTTGATCTGATGCGGTGAATTGATGTGATTCATATATATTTGATATATACTGTCATGCCCCAAACCCCGAGCGCGTGCCCATTCGTATCTGGTCGATAATCATTTGCGACTTCCCAGGACGAGTCGCCAACCCTTTCCATTTTATTGCACATGTGGAAGCGAAAAGAAATCCCCTGATAGTAATCATCTCGGGATAGAAAAGCAAGACAATAGATTCACAAACAAACATGCTTTTATATATACATTGAGTCATGTACAAAGATCTATAGCCAAAAAACTACAAAAGACTAGCCTTCCAAAAAGAAGCGGTCCTAACTGAACTACGCTTCCGATCACCTCCTCTCAGCTCCAGGTCCTCCACTCGACAACCCTAAAAATGTTGTTCCACAACGGGGTGAGATATAATCTCAGCGAATCTAAGCTCTAAACCCCAATTATGAGGGAAATACGCCCAGAAGTGTCCTAATCACACAAGCACACAATCAAGGAGACTTACCTCGTCTCAGATCCACCCTACAGGTCAGTACAATTTATCTCACAGACAACATGAGAGCATGAGCAACAAATAAGCTCCAATAACTTAAACGCTGCACTCAATTAATCATGTGTTCCTAGTTTGGATCTCAGCATATAGCACGGCCTACTCTCAGTTCGGCGGTCTTCTGGCATTGCCAGGCTTCATCTCACCCCATTGAGCACAGCACGTCTCTTTATCAGACGGCTTTCTCGAAGGAGCATAGGGTCCAGAATCAACTGCGACCGGCTTCCCGTTGTCCAGGTGGTATCCCAAATAAGGATAACGTCCAGCTCAACAACCGGGGACGATTTCTCTTAATCATCACACGATCACTCAAATATGGCCTAGGGCACCGTGCATTGCACTCAAATGCTTCAATTAAAATGATGAGCCTGGCCTTTTTCTTCGTATTAGAAATTCACATGAAATTACTCGTGTGTGGGTACACGGTCAACTTAACCTAGAAAAATTGATATTCTTCTTTTTTGAAATCCCACTATTTCATATAGTACTAAAAAACTATTTTCGGTGTCAAAACCCGGCACTTGAGATTTTTTGAATAAGTATTGGAAATTCACAATTTTTGGAATTAAATACCAAAAATCCAATCAGCATCAATTTATATAATTTAACACTTAATTGCAGAATTTAACCACATTATTACAATCAGCACGAAATTCCGATCACCAACTATCCCGGCCTAATTTCCGAAAAAATAATTAATAATTAAATAATTACTTAAATTAATTAAATAAATCAATTTAAATTCTAAAAATACTAACCTAGGCCAAAATCATTAAATTAATAACCAATACGGACTCGGAGAAATTCTCGAACCCTTCTAGATAAATAGTACAATTTATTTAGGCCTTAGCTAAACCATGCTAACCACTTAACATGCTCAATTAAATAATTACATTTCTAATTTAATCTAACTAACCACCTAATTCCTAATAAAATAAATCTAAACACCCCTTAAACGTCATTAACCTACTAAGCAGAGTTTAAAGTATAAACTCACCGGTTAATTACGGAAACTGGTTCACCGCGACGGCGACGCGACGACGGCCGAAATCTAAATTTTCGGCGGTGTCAGCGGACTTGGGCTGGGCCTAAAACTTGGCCTAACAAATCTCAGCCCAACTGAGATTTGTTGCTGAAATGGGCCGGGCTTCACTGGACTGAGCTGACTTCAAGATGGGCTGCTGGACTTGGGCTTAAAGTTTGGGCTGTCTTGCTTGGGTTGTTGGACTTATTTAATGGGCTGAGTTGGGCTGCGAAAACAACAATTTGCTGGGCTGCTGCTTGGTGAAATTTCGACTGGGCTGGGCCAGTCAATGAATCAGCAAAGGCCGCTGTTGGGCCTCGAGACAAGAAGACCAACGTTGCTGGAGAAAAAGCACGGGCTGGACCGAACGTTGGGCTGCTTCGGCTTCGCTGGAATCTTCAAGCAGCGGCGTTGAAGGAACTCACGCGGACTGAAGAGGAAGTGGAGCTGGCCGCGTGGACTGAAGCTTGCTGGTGGAGGCGGCGTGCGGATCGACGGAGGCGGAGGAAACGTGGACGCGCGGGCAGAGGAATTCACGGATGCGGGGTCAACAAAGGGAGAGTTCCACCGGCTGTTGGCCGAACGAGAGGAGACTTGGACGCGTGGAGAGGGACGCTCGCTTGTTGACCGAACCGAATGAAGACTTTGGCGCGGCAGCTTCGATCGTGCGGTGTCGCTTGAAGACTTCAGCTGAAGATTTACCGAAGAAGACACGAGCGTGGAGATGAAGACACGAGGAGGGGATGCGGATCTTCGGTGCAGCTGCTTCGGACGGTTGGCTTCTGCTTCGGTGAACAATCTGGTTGGGGAAATTTCTTAAGTTGACCAAGCTTGGAGACGTGGCTTGCAGAGTGGCTTGCAGAGGAGAATCGATGGTGGAGGTGTAAGAATTATTGTGGCCCATATTATGCGATTTATTATATGGTTTAATAATTATTGAAATGCTATAAATAATTATTGGTTACGAGAAAATACGACTTTAATAAACGAAAGGGTATATTGCTTTGATGGAATGCACATTTTCAATGAATGTATAAATAGAGTCCGGTCATCTCTCCACCCACATACGAACAACAATAACTAAAGGATTTGGTATTCTCTCCTCCATCAATTGAATACATTAAGGTTTAGTGGGTTAAGGGAGAGAAATCGGGTTTCTTCTTTTGGATCAAGTTCAAGCGCAGCGCTATGGAGAAAGGTATGTCTTTATCTATTTGTGAGAATCATGAAGATCAAAGATCATTGATTTGTTATGAATTTCCGCATCAAGTTTTATATGAATTAATTGTCTAACAGTTGATATCAGAGCCTTTGGTTTATGATCTCATGATTTTTCCGTTTAAAGAAATATTATGATTTATGCATGATGATTTGTTGAATGATCCTGTTCGTAGCATTTGTTGTTGTTGAAATGTTTTAGAAGGTTCTGTTAAAGAATCCGAATGATGGAACGTTCTTCATGGACTAAATGGTGAAGAAAAGTTACTGTGCGCGAATGGAAAAGGACGAAAATGAAAAAAAAAATTCGGAATTTTGAGGGCAAGTAAGAAACTCGCCCATTCCGGGGAAAATCCGGCAATCCACCGGTTGATTTCGGACCCAAACCGTCGCACTGCCATGAGGAACATTAGCCATGAGTTTTTCCGGTATATCGGTGTTCGCCGGAGGCTAATCGAGCGGCGGAAGCGGCGGTGGTGGAGGGTTTGCGTTTTGGGGAAACTTTGGTTTGATTTGGGGCCAATTTTTGGTCATTTTCTCCGAAACTTGGACCCATGTGGTCGTGCCGGCATGCTCTTAAAAACCCATTATTTATTTTTGTCTGGGATGGGCTGCCGGAGAAGAAACGGGCGGCGAAACGGCGGTGGAACGGCGAAAAACCGGTGAAAAATCGCGTCTGTGCGCGAGGAAGAAGGCGCGTGGGCTCCACGCGCGCGCTGTGGTTGCAGGCGCGTGCAACGCGCGCGTGCGGGGCACGCGCCCGCCAAGGACAAAGGCACGTGCCTGACGTCCCCACGCGTACTTTTACGCTTTTGCCCCTCCCGAGGCTCCTACTTACCGTTTTGCCCTCCTTATGATGGTTATTTACTGTTCTACCCCTATTTAATTTATAATTACGATTTTGCCATTGCTGATTATTTACCATTTTGCCCCTAGATTTTAAATTTATGATTATGACCTTATGGAATTATGATTTTACGATTTGCCCTTATGCTTTGATTGCATTTTATGTCCTTGTGTGCAATTTGGTAAATATTTGTATTTTACAATATTAAAAATTCATATTATGAAAGGTTTGTTAGTCACCAAAGTGGCCGAACCTTGAAGTCTTTTGAATTTTTTGATATTGTTAATTATTTTATTCAATTACCCATGATTAATTGATGCTATATATGAAATTAATATATTTTATATCATTATTGGAGTTATGGGTATATTGAAGTTCATTTATTATAAGAACTTAGGAATTAACCCAAATGTTAATTATTTTCTTATAATTCATGAACATGATGGTTGATAATTAATATGATTTGTTAAATTTGTTTGTATATCCAAAGATAACAAATAAATTTTAATAAGATATATTTACAATTATCAAATAAAAGTTATTAGCATCATTATGGTTTATATATATTTGTATATCATAGGATCGCCCAAAGGAGAACTATGATGTGCATGTGTAGTTTAGTTTGAATCTGATTAGGTGATATTCTCAAAGCATTAATGTTTGAGTATTTTCTTGCACATTTGCAGCCTCTGTACATGTTTCACTCCATTCGCACGCCTCATCTGTTCCCTTATTCAATGGGATAAATTTTCCTGATTGGAGTGAACAAGTCCAGTTTCACTTAGGTGTCCTGGATCTTGATTTAGCGCTTCAAGCTGAGAAACCAGCTGCTATTACTGATGAAAGTAGCAATGATGAAAAGTCTTTCCATAAAGCTTGAGAAAGATCGAACAGACTGAGCTTAATGTTCATGCGAATGACAGTTGCAAACAGCTTAAAGACTTCTCTTCCCAAGACTAACAATGTTAAGGAATTTATGAAATTTGTGGAAGAGCGTTCTCAAACTGCCGATAAGTCACTTGCTGGTACATTGATGAGTACACTGACCACCATGAAATATGATGGTTCGCGTACCATGCATGAGCATATACTTGAGATGACGAATTTAGCAACAAAGTTAAGGACTTTGGGAATGAATGTGGATGAGTACTTTTTAGTACAATTTATACTTAATTCCTTACCTCATGAGCAATATGGGCCATTTCAAATGAATTACAACACTATAAAGGATAAGTGGAATGTAAACGAATTGGCCAATATGCTAGTTCAAGAGGAAACAAGGATAAAGAATCAAAAGGCTCATTCTGTTCATCTCTCAAGTCATCAAGAAGTTCGAAAGAATTTTAAGAGGAAAGGTGGAAGGAGCAAGAAAAAAGGACTACACGTCTTGAATGACTCTTCAAAGGTTTCTCAAATCCACAAGAAGGAACACAATCTTATTAAGTGTCATTTTTGCAACAAAATTGGACACTTGAAGAAAGATTGTCTGAAATGTAAGGCTTGGTTCGAAAAGAAATGTAAGCCTTGTGCTTTAGTATGTTTTGAATCAAACTTTACTGAAGTTCCTTGGTGGATTGATTCTGGTGCCACCACTCATGTGTCAAATACGATGCAGGGATTTCTTACGATCCAAACTATAAAGCCAAATGAAAGTTATGTGATTACGGGGAACAGAAACAAAGCTCCAATTGAAGGCATTGGCACTTATTGTTTGATCTTAGATACTGGGCATTATTTGGATTTGTTTCGAACCCTTTATGTACCTACATTTTCTCGCAATTTAGTTTCTTTGCCAAGACTTGATGTGGCGGGATTTTATTGTAAGTTTGGATCTGAATCTTTCAGTCTATTTAAGAGTGATACTCTTATTGGAACTGGAACTTTATGTGATGGTCTCTATAAATTTAGACTTGATAATACTTTTGTTGAAACATTAATGACCTTGCATCATAATGTTGGCACTAAACGAAGTTTGGTGAATGAAAATTATGCTTACTTGTGGCATAAACATTTGGGTCATATATCCAAAGAAAGAATGCAAAGATTAGTGAAGAATGAAATTCTTCCAAATTTGGATTTTACTGACCTTGGAGTGTGTATTGATTGTATTAGAGATAAACAAACAAAGCATACTAAGAAATGTGCCACAAGAAGCACAGAGCTTCTTGAAATTATACATACTGACATTTGTGGTCCCTTTGATGTTCCATCTTTTGGTAAGGAAAGCTATTTCATAACCTTTATTGATGATTTTTCACGTTATGGTTACATTTATCTATTGCATGATAAGTCTCAATCGGTGAATGCACTTGAAGTGCATATTAAAGAGGTTGAAAGGCAATTAGATAGAAATGTGAAAATAGTAAGATCGGATAGAGGTGGTGAATATTATGGAAAATATGATGAATCGGGACAATGTCCAGGTCCATTTGCTAAATTCCTCGAAAGACATGGCATTTGTGCTCAATACACAATGCCAAGTACACCACAACAGAATGGTGTAGCAGAAAGGCGTAACCGTACTTTATTGGAAATGGTTAGGAGTATGATGAGTCATTCATCTTTATCCTTGTCTTTGTGGATGTATGCTTTAAAGACTTCTATGTACTTATTAAATAGGATTCCTAGTAAGGCGGTTCAAAGACTCCTTTTGAACCGTGGACGGAAGGAAACCTAGTTTACGACACCTGCATGTTTGGGGTTGTCAAGCAGAAGTAAGAATTTACAATCCACATGAAAGGAAATTGGATTCAAGAACGACTAGTGGTCATTTCATTGGTTATGCAGAGAAATCCAAATGGTATAAATTTTATTGTCCTAATCATAGTACAAGAATTGTTAAATCTGGAAATGCTAGGTTCATCATTGAGAATGGTGATATCAGTGGGAGTGAAAGAATGCGTGATGCTTGCATTCAAGAAGTAAGGGTAGAAGTTCCTATGCCTAAAGCTTCTAAAGTTGTTGTTCCTGATATTATAGTACAATCTAACAATAATCAAGAACAACAAATTAATGAACAAACACTCGATAACGAAGATGTCAATAATGAACCTCCAATGGCCGAGTCACAAGAAATAGCATTAAGGAGATCTCAAAGAGAAAGGAGGTCGGCTATTTCTAATGACTATATGGTTTATTTACAAGAGTCGAAAATGACTTAGGAATTGGAAATGATCCATTCATTTTCCCAAGCCATGAAATGTGAAGATTCTAATGAATGGTTTAATGCCATGGAAGAAGAGTTAAAATCCATGCATCAAAATCAAGTTTGGGATATAGTTGAATTGCCTAAAAGATGTAAGAAGGTCGGGTGTAAATGGGTCTTTAAGACCAAGCGCGACTCAAAAGAAAATATTGAACGACATAAAGCCAGACTTGTTGCAAAGGGTTTTACTCAGAAAGAAGACATTGACTATAAAGAGACATTTTCACCAGTCTCTAAGAATGACTCACTTAGAATCATTATGGCTTTGGTGGCTCATTATGACTTGGAGTTACACCAAATGGATGTAAAAACCGCTTTTCTGAATGGGAAGTTAGAGGAGGAGGTTTATATGGACCAACCCGAAGGCTATTCAGTTAAAGGAAATGAATACATGGTATGTAAATTAAATAAGTCAATATATGGACTTAAACAAGCTTCCCGTAAATGGTATCTTAAGTTTAACGATACCATAACTTCATTTGGATTTAAGGAAAACACCGTTGATCGGTGTATATATATGAAGATTAATGGAAGCAAGTTTATTTTTCTAATTTTGTATGTTGATGATATTTTGCTTGCTACTAATGATCTTGGTTTGTTACATGAAACCAAGAAGTTTCTCTCTAAGAATTTTGAAATGAAGGATATGGGAGAGGCAACATATGTAATAGGAATAGAAATATTCCGTGATAGATCACAAGGATTATTAGGATTGTCTCAGAAAGCCTACATTGAGAAAATTTTAGAGAGATTTAATATGAGTAAATGTTCAGTAGGAATAGTTCCAATTCAGAAAGGTGATAAATTTAGCCTTATGCAATGTCCAAAAAGTGAATTGAAACGAGAACAAATGAAAAATATTCCTTATGCATCTGTTGTAGGGAGCTTAATGTATGCACAAACTTGCACCGCACCCGGACATCGCTTTGTTTGTCGGAATGTCAAGGGCGTATCAAAGTAATCCTGGAATTGATCATTGGAAAGCTGCAAAGAAAGTTCTTAGATACTTGCAAGGAACGAAGAATCATATGCTCACTTATAAAAGATCTGATCATCTCGAGGTGATTGGATATTCAAATTCAGACTTAGCCGGATGTGTTGATATAAGAAAATCAACATTTGGTTATTTGTTTCTTCTGGCTGGAGGGGCAATTTCATGGAAGAGTGCGAAGCAGTCAATTATTGCTGCATCCACTATGAAAGCTGAATTTGTGGCATGCTTTGAGGCCACAATTCATGGATTATGGCTGCGGAATTTTATTTCAGGGCTTGTGATTGTCGATAGTATTGCCAAGCCCCTGAAAATTTATTGTGATAACTCTGCAGCAGTTTTCTTCTCTAAGAACGACAAATATTCTAAAGGTGCTAAGCATATGGAGATCAAATACTTGTCTGTCAAAGAAGAAGTTCAGAAACAAAGAATGTCAATTGAGCACATTAGCACCAATCTTATGATAGCAGATCCCTTAACAAAAGGACTGCCGCCCAAAACATTTAATGAGCATGTTGAAAGAATGGGCATTATTGGACGTCATTAATGTTTGTATTATGATTGTATTGAGTTTATGTATTTGACACTTTGAGCTCCCTTATGTGTTTCTGATATTTCATGTTTTCTATTTAGTATACATTATGGAAATAGATGAATGTTAAACAGGATAGTTTCGAAAGAAACATTATAGTTGGACTATTACTGTACTTCTCATTTATGGATCATATTAAGTAAAGTGCTATAGTTGTTGTACATAGAAGGGACTATGTCGATTAATGACATATGACCGCTATGACTCGCATTAGTTTTCTTTACTTAATTGTGATCATTATATGATTACCAATTTAATGAAATTTTATAGCATAATCTTATTGTGCACATTATAGTCTTTATTAAACCATGAAAGGAGAATCATATGGGCCAAGTGGGAGAATGTAAGAATTATTGTGGCCCATATTATGTGATTTATTATATGGTTTAATAATTATTGAAATGCTATAAATAATTATTGGTTACGAGAAGGTACGACTTTAATAAACGAAAGGGTATATTACTTTGATGGAAGGCACATTTTCAATGAACGTATAAATAGAGTCCGATCCTCTCTTTACCCATATACGAACAACAATAACTAAAGGATTTGGTATTCTCTCCTCCATCAATTGAATACATTAAAGTTTAGTGGGTTAAGGGAGAGAAATCGGGTTTCTTCTTTTGGATCAAGTTCAAGCGCAGCGCTATGGAGAAAGGTATGTCTTTATCTATTTGTGAGAATCATGAAGATCAATGATCATCGATTTGTTATGAATTTCCGCATCAAGTTTTATATGAATTAATTGTCTAACAGGAGGTGGGCGTGCGTGAGGGGGGGAAGCATGAGCTGCAGGTGAGGAATTGCGAATTGAGATGGGTGGAAAGAAGATGACTGAACAACAGGGGGAAAAATGAAAAGGAGGTGCGAAAGGGAGAGGTCGGCGAGGAGTCGTGCAAGGGAAGTCAAGAGGGGGGGGCCAATTTTGACAAACCTTAGCCATTTCATTTACTCCCTTGTCCCCTATTACTTTCTACCAATTTAATTTTCACAAACTAATCCAAAATGAAGCCAAAAAAATGCTGTCCAAGCATAATTCGAATTTCACACTTTAGTCTTCAATTTCTTCAACAAATTTCCAAATTTGGCGTCCAATTTTGATGAAGAAAAATCCTGAATAATTTTCTGCAAGTCCCTGACACTCAAATGCTCAGCTTGGAAGTCCAAATTCCCATCGACTTAGCCCATCTAAATTTCCGCTAATTTTCCGCAACGTCCGTATCGATTTTCTGCAAAAATCCCGGAATTTCTGAAAATTCTTCGGAGAATAAGTCGACGTTCCTCAAATAGCTCGTGACACCACAAAACTTTCAATTTTTGAAATCGGGTTCAAATTCACGGTTATTTTCAATCCGGCGCGCTTTTAGCGTGACATAGTCTATCGAGTAGCTTTTAGGAATTTTTAGTGCAATTGACCCGTGATCAATTTATCTCGAGTCACAATGTACATCTTCGACACATTGACGACTCTCGATTATCGTGAAAATATCAAGGTTTCAAATGCAGACACAGGGTACCCAAAACGATAGAAAATCAATTTAGTGCCAATCGATGAGAATTTTGCAATCATGTGGAATCACCCACATTTTGATCATTCATCTCAATCGAATCGACCTATCTCTGATCTCTGATCGATTTTTAAGTGTGCCGTAATTACCCTTGCAAATTAGTACGGTCGAGTAGTCGATTCCTAGTCGAATTCTCAAGCCTTTTACGTTAAAATTCCTTAATAATTTTTCTAGATAGTCTAGTTATCTCTTGAGTGATCGACTCAGAGAATAGCACTATAGATGCGTCGATAAAAGGTCCGATTTATTCAATTGAAATCAGATTTGAAAAAATCGGGATGTCACATATACTGACTTGCAGGAAGGAATTGAGGCCAAGGTAAGTCATTTGACTTGTGTTATGCTTAGGTAGCTTCTTAAGTGTATTGGCTTCCTAATCGGGTCTTAGGGGGTAAAACTTGCTACAACGTATTCTCACTGTTTATTAAATAACCATTTTCAGATCCTTAGATGGCTGTGGTGAAGGAGCGGAGGCCCAAAGTGTAGAAGGTAAAGCCTAAAGAATTGACGATCTTATTGGACTAGTTAGTCATAAGACAATTCTCTTTTAATGGGAGCCGATTCCCTTTTGCAAACCTTGTTTTATGAACTTGTGGTTTAAAACCTGATTTAACAATTCGCCTTGTATATATTTGCACTATATTTTGCAATATATATAAGGGTCGTTGCTTTTAAAGTGGAAATTTGGAGTCATACTTTCCTATCCCATTGTTTTACTATTTGGGGATTATTTATATGCTTCCACATGCGTATTAAAATGAATAGGTCGGCGATGTATCCCGGGACGTTGCTATTATATCGACCAAGTGAGGGATGGGCGCATGCCCGAGGATCGGGGCGTGACACTACCTCTAGAAGCCTTGTAATACTGTCACACATAGCGTGACTTCGTGGGAACCACCTCTAGTACCTTGAGCTATTGCTTATGATAGTCGAGAATTAAGTACTACATGACAGTGTGACTTTGTGGGAGCCACCTTTAGTACCTTGAGCTATTACGGATTGTGATCAGGGACTAAGTGCCACACGATATTAGAATTTCATGGGAGGGGCCCCTCTAGAACCTTGAGCTTGGTAATGAGTATTGAGTCGGAATGTGGAGTCGGAATATTGAGTGGGGATGTTGAGTTTGAATTGGGAATTGAAATATTGAGAGTGAATATCGGGTGTGGATTAAACCACCGATATGAGTTACCTTTTTGATTATGAGACGAAATTGTGTGACACGGAATGGGACGTGTCATAATGATTTGGCCTTATAATCGGGAAGTCCTGTATTTGATTGGTTTGATAGTGAGATGTTCCAATTGATGAGTTCATTGATTATATGCATATGTTTTACGAACTGTATTGATGTGCAGGAAGGAACTGAGGCGAGGTAAGTCTCATTGGTTGTGTGTGTAGGCTGCCTGCCTCTAAGTGTATTATCTTCCTAATCGGGGTTTAGGACCCGAACTTGTTGAGATTTATATCTCACCCTGTCATGGATTACCATTTTTAGGTCACTAGTATGAAAGACTCAGAACTTGAGGAAGAAGGGTCAAGAGCATGGGTGGCTCAATAGTTCTATTTGGAGATAGACCTCTTGTACATAGACCTTAGAGTTGGCCTCCGTGTGTAAACCAGATTGTTTATAAAAGTGTGTTTGATTTGAAATTGATTGTCTTGTTTTTTTATCATATATCTTTTCTTGTCAGGGAATTAGTTGATTCGCTTCTGTATGTGCATAATCGATTGGGTCGGCGATGCGTCCTGGAAACGTCGCAAATTTTATCGACTATCGAGGGATGTGCGTGCGCTCGAGGTTTAGGGCGTGACATTGATTCTTGCAAAAGTGCACACATTGTCCGTTCTGCTTGTAACATTATAATTAGTTCGCACGGAATCCAGAGTCGATCAAACTAATTGTGAATTCTGACGCGACGAATTTTACTGACTTGGAAGAAAGACGGGACGACTGATCCTTTCTCCTCCAATTTGCCCTTCTCCAAAATTACAATCGCATCTTCAGGTAATTACAGGAAACAAACCATAAACCTGTCCTTCTATTCTCTCACTTGAAAAATAAAGGGAGCTATTATTTGAACAGATTCACGTTGTGCATTATTCAACACAGTTCCCGTGTTTCTTTTTTTCCCCTCTTTTTTAACAGATTCACGTTGTGCATTATTCAACACATTCTGGGACGCCCAGCACGCTCTGGAGGTTCACAAGTGAGTAGTAAGCTCCGGTTGGACCCTTAGCCAACAAGGAAGAGTGACTCCCCCTCTCCACCACTTTCCCTTTGTCTAGCACGGCAATCACATCGCACCTTTGTATGGTACTCAACCTATGTGCCACTACTAACGTGGTTCGTCCAACCATTAAGCGCTCCAACGCGTTCTGCACCACCTTCTCTGATTGGCTGTCGAGCGCACTAGTCGCCTCATCAAGCAACAATAGTGTCGGGTTTCGCAGTATGGCTCTGGCAATGGCGACTCTCTGCTTTTGCCCCCCCGAGAGCTGGACCCCTTTGTCCCCACACCATGTGTTGTATCCATCCTTTAATGTCACAATGAAGCCGTGAGCATTTGCAGCCCGAGTAGCCTCAACGATTTCCGTTTCACTAATCTCGCGTGATATTCCATAGACAATGTTCTCTCTTATTGTGCCGGCGAATAGAGTTGGTTCCTGACTAACCAATGCTATGTGCTTCCGTAAGGCCCTGAGGTGGTATGACCTCAGATCTCGTCCATCAATTTTTACCGTACCTCTGATTGGATCGTAGAATCTTTCGATCAAGCAAATGAGGGTCGATTTTCCAGATCCGCTCTGTCCAACTAAGGCGGTCGATTTCCCCACTTCGATTTTGAATGAGAAGTCCTTTAAGATGATGACATCCAGCCTTTCCGGGTATGCAAAATCTACCCTGCAAAACTCTACGTGGCCTGTAATTGTTTTTGGTCGGTAACCTTCCATGCCTTCGGGTTCTATTCTAGTCTGCCGGTCCAATATGTCAAACACGGACCCAACCGTGTCTGAGCCCTTGGCAAGGTCTGTGGTCATGCTTCCGGCGTCCGCAATCACTTTGCCTGTGCTGATCAAGATCATGAACGTCTCGAAGAGCGCTTTTGATGTGATTTGCCCTTGAGATATCAACTTGCCTCCGTACCAGAAATCTAAAGCCCAAACGCACTTCATGAAGAATTGCGAGGCGGCTAGTCCGATACCAGCATACCACGACTGCCGGATGCTCTCTCGTTCCGGGGCTTCCTGGGCTTTCTCAAGCATTTTGAGGATGCGCTCTTGGGAAGAGAACGACGTGATGGTTCGGTGGTTGGAGACTGCGTCTGCCGCGAGCTTGCTACTTTCCTCTTGAGCCTTGATGGCCTTCTGAGACATGGTCTTTAGTAGCATTCGTCTCATGTAGAAGGAGACTATAATAAGGGGTTGCGCAGCTATCACTACGAGGGCAAGTCTCCAGGCGATGATCAGACCCATGGTGAACGCAATTATTATAGCCGAGCATGTCTGCACCATAAGAGCCATTCGGTCACCCACCAAAGATCTCACCTGCACAGATATGTCGAAGCAGCATTAGTCATCAATACGAGGCCATTCCCCTAGATGTAATTGTCAATGCAGCGAGTTGAAGATATAGAGGACTTGAATGAGCGAAGTGCGGCAAGGAACAGTACTTACCACATTGGCATCATTAGCGAGTCTAGAACAAACCGAACCGCTGGAGTTCTGATCTTGATCGAACCATCCGACTTCGAAAGTCAGGATTTTAGAGAGCATCTTCTCTCGGACCCTCTTAGTCAAGTACTCCCCCATAAAAGCGAAATTGTAATGCTGGATCACATTGACAGCGAGCGAGAACACAGCCAAACCCAGAAAGCAGAATGCATAAATCCTTACCTTTGCTTTTATCTCCTCGTGGTCTTTCAAAAAATAAACTGAGATCATCGAGCCCATGGCAAAAGCATACACCGGTTGAACTGCACCGTATAAGACGGCACCGATGCACCCCAGGGTGGCTTGTTTCCACTCCGGCATGTTCAAAGCTATCAATCTTCGGAAAGATGGAATGGGGATCTTCTGATCATCCGAACTAACTGCTGCCATTGACCTCGCTGAGCTGGAGCGACTCACCTTAGATAGGCTATGACGGCCACTGGTACTATATCCATCCATGCTTAATATGGAAGATGTGATTTGGTTCTCGGGTTTCTCAACTTGATCTGTCGGTTTCTGTTTCTCTGATTTCTGAAGATTGACCAAGGAGGTGTAGAGGCCGTCTTCATTCTGGATGAGCTCTTCATGATTGCCAGTCTCTATCACTTGCCCATTCTGAATGACCGCGATATTGTTGGCATGTCGTACAGTAGATAGCCGGTGAGCAATGATGATCGTTGTACGACCAATGGAAGCTCGATCGAGTGCGTCTTGGACGATTTTCTCCGATTCAGAATCTAACGCACTCGTCGCTTCATCTAGGAGGAGGATTCTGGGTGCTTTAATAATTGCTCGCGCGATCGCTATTCTCTGCTTCTGCCCTCCTGACAATTGGATGCCTCTTTCCCCTACCTGCGGTGACAAATGTAAGCTCATGTACTTTCACGTGGTTTATGTAACACAATAATAGATAGATGCAAGATTCTCCCTATCAAAAACCTTTGGTACGTCGTTGGTATGGAACTGGAGTGAGCAGGCACTTAATGCATTGAAAGTATATACAATTTGAGAAAAGAGAAGGATCGGACCTGCGTATCGTACCCCTGAGGCAACTGACTGATGAAGTTATGAGCATTGGAAGCCTTGGCAGCTTCGATCACCTCCTTCATCTCGGCATTCTCCTTTCCAAAGAGTATGTTCTCCTTTATGCTAGTCGCAAAGAGTGTCGGCTCTTGGCTCACTAGTCCCATTTGCGATCTAAGCCATTTAATTTGCAGCTTATTAATGGCGATCCCATCAAGGAGTATTTGTCCGCTAAGTGGGTCATAGAACCTCTGCAGGAGCGATATCACTGTGGATTTTCCGGAGCCACTGCCACCAACCAAAGCTAGAGTCTTTCCTGATGGGATTGCGAGAGAGAAGTCTCCGAAGATGATGTTTTCGGGTCTCGACGGATATGCAAACTCGATGTGTCTAAATTCGAGGTTTCCTTCCAAATTCGGCATGGTCTGCCCCTCCATGTTCTCTGGATCAATAGGGGGCACTCTCTTTATCACTTCCTCTATACGCTCGCCTGCTGAACACGCTTCCGAGAAGTACTTGAGGTTGGATAAAGCAGTACCCAATGCCCTAATATCACATAAGATAATACCAAACAAGTCAGGGTCAGTTGCTTCTAGGACAAGGCGATTTCCTGAATCTTAAAGCAACTTAGGCACATGACTACTTTTCAGGTTTCTTGCATGTATTATCAGCAAGAGTGCAAGTTAAAATAAAAAATTTAAAAGAGAGCTGGACGCTACTTACACTCCACCAAAAGTAATGGCCGCGCCGACAACATAAACCGTTCCACCTTTATAACCATGGTACATGACCATCCTACTTCCGTAATATGCCATGAAAGACCAAATGGCAAACACGATACTGTTGCTTCCGATTGCCAGGCCTTTGGCCAAGCCCTGCCTCAGCCCCAACTTCACGGAGCCTTCAAGAGCTTTAGAAAACTCGGAAAGTGTTTTGCCCTCACCGACGAAGGCATATACTGTTCTGATGGAAGAAACTGCCTGTTCTGCGATTGCACCGGCCTTGCTATACTCTTCCCTTATCTTTCTTGCAATTGTTATAAGAGTCCTCCCATATATCATGCCCGGAATGATGAGAAACGTAACAAAGGGGAACCCAACTATGGCCAGTCTCCACAACATTACGAATGCCGCTATATAGCTCCCGACAAACAGCGATATGTTGACAAGAAAATTAGGGACCTATAGTTTCAATGTAGTCAAACTTAGCTAATATCCCGGGAATCAAAAATCATAAACGAACCATTAAAATGACAGAGAGATTAAGATTCTGAATTGGGGACCTTCTCGCTCA
Organism: Eucalyptus virginea; assembly: GCA_014182375.1. NCBI lineage: Eukaryota > Viridiplantae > Streptophyta > Magnoliopsida > Myrtales > Myrtaceae > Eucalyptus > Eucalyptus virginea. The sequence goes on along the minus strand of CM024522.1, from coordinate 20,863,038 downwards.
GGACGTCCTGAATCACGAGACTGTCGCTGGATACACTGGTGACGATATCGGACGTGCTCGTCACATGCATATCGAAGTAGGTCACGTCTTGCCTGAGCACAGCTCTCAAGTATCTGGCTCTCATTCTCGCCGCTTGCCTCTCACCAGTCCTGGTCCAACAGTACCCTTCTGAATATCGTCATCATCACCAGCACGATCAGAAAATATTAGGCGAGTCCTACAAGTATTTCCAGCCGAGAACACTCACAAGAGTTTCTACATGGATGAAAGCAACCTCCTCCAAAATGGTGGGTACATAATAAATGCCATTGAAAGGAGATGTACCAGTACTCACAAAATCTCAACTTAAATCCAAATTCCTACCCTTGCCGAGATTAAAAATATAAAAAATAAAAAATAAAAAAGCCACAAAAAATCCCAAATTTTGTCCAAGTTCACAAATTTACCCAAAATTTTTTTTTTTTTGTGACATAAAAAATTCTAATCTTTGCTAATCATGACACATTTACCCCAAATTTTCTTCCATGATACAAAAAATCCTAAACCAGTATCTGTATGACACATTTACCCCAAAATATATGGCATTTTCATCTTTTACTTTTTTTTTATTCTCTTCCCTTTGCCAGCCATGATAGAGAGAAGCTGGACTTAGGCGAGCCCTCGTCAACGTTAGGCAAGGATGGCCCTCACCAGATTTGGCGAGAGCACCCCTCGCTCCATGCCAGGCGAGGGCAGGCCCAATGCTAGCGTCGGGCGAGGGGTGCTAGATTTGGCGAGGGCACCCCTCGCTCGACACAAGTGAGGGCAACTTGACACCTGGTGAGGGTTGCCTTGCCTGAGTCCAGCTTCTCTCCGCCATGGCTAGCGAAGGAAAGAGAGAAGAAGAAATAAGGGAAAAAAAAAAAAAAAAGGAATAAAAGATGAAAATGCCATTAGCCATAGAGTTTGGGATATATGTGTCACGGTTATCAAAGTTTTGGGTTTTTTATGTCACAAAAAAGAGTTTACGGTAAATTTATCGCTTAGGGCAAAATTTGGGATTTTTTATGGGCTTTTCCCAACAAAAAAAAAAAAAAACAACCATAAGGGGAAAGAAAAACGGCGTGACCCACCTAGAAAACAAGCAAACAACAATCCACAGGCGATGTACAAGAGAACCAGTGCATTCTGCAGAAATACAACCCAGAGTGAGGGAAACAGATATTCACTATTGCCTAGTTACGACCTCAGAGAGAGAGATGGTTGTGCATACCTTGTTCATGCTGTGACGAAACGAAGCGGGATCCATAGAAGATGCAGAGCCGATGTTGTTCATGAGCTGACTAGTGACGAAGAGCACGAGGGGAGTGGAGAAGCCATCGGCGATGGTTCCGAAGAAGCCAAGACCCATCAAGCACTTGTCCACTCCATCTGCGTGCATGAATATGGAGCCTATTGACGACCACCCCTTCTTCTTCTTCTTCATCTTCTTCTCCCCCGCTACGTTGCTCTGTCTCTCATTTCCCATTTCTGTTCCCAAGTTTCCTTTCAGGAACAGCAACGTGTAGCTTCTGAACTCTTACTTCCGTTGATCGAAACGTTGCTTTGCTTGTCACGTTTTAGAATGACAATGAAGGATAAGATCAGAACCGAAGCTAAAGGGGCTGGTGGTGTCTCCTCTGGCCAAGAGCAACCTTTATATAGCCTACTCGTGGAGAGGGAAGATTGATTAAACTGCATCGATTGGTATCCAAACAGCTTAAAAAGTCAACTGATCTTGAGATTCGGGACAAAAGATGCCAAAGATTGTCATTTTACGGCACTAAGTAGTAGGTATAAAAAATAAAATAAAATAAAATAAAAGTACACAGAAAATCATATAAGAAGTAAGCATGGCAAGAAAAAGCATAATCATCAAATGACCCATGTTCAATCAGCGCGGTCCATACGCTAGAACTTAAAATGTATTTGGACCATCAAATAATACATGTTTTACGCTGGCAAGATCATCTATCGCATTTAATAGAAGAAGTCAGATCTTTAAAGCACGTTTTTAAGGGAAATTGACGAGCGCCCTAAGAGTGATAATCGGCCAGATTAGAAGGAAAAATCACAGGTAACTTCTTTATTCTTAGTTTTATTGTAAGAAACAGATAAAAACAGTGTGAGCGCCAATATGATATCGCCGGTTTATTACTACCGGTATCCCAATCGGGCAATAAAAAATTGCGCGTACCCAGAAAATGAAAGCCACAGAATTGATGTAGTTGATTAATATATCATGGCAGGAGAAGTTGTGAGGTATTCGGGACAACCGCAGGTCAAGGGATGTAAGAGTTTTTTTTTTTATATTTTCATCAGTCGAAAGGGGATTTAAGAGTTTTTTTTAGTCGAAAAGCGTCACCAGTGACGCTTAATCGAGGCCCTTCCTTTTTTTATTCCTCCAGCGTAAACGGCTTAATTTTTAATTCGCTTGATCACTCATGGAGCACGACTAAAATATTCTCCTCTTTTTACCTAAATTTTTTAAGGGATAATTTTTTTTAAGGGATAAGTGTACTCAAAATTTAAAAATCTATCACAAAAGTACAATTGAATTATAAAATTTTCAAAAAGTGCAATCAAGTCTTAAAAACTCATTAAGTTAGTGCGATCAAGTTCTTTCATTAATTCCATCTAACTTAATAAATGGATGTCGCGACCAATTTTTCAGGTGAATCACCTAGGGTTTGGCTAATGGATTGTTAAGCCTAAACTTAACTCGGGCTCTCTCAAGCCCATACCAATTCACAACTTAAGTTCAAGTTCTTAACATGCAAATGATATTTCAGTTAGGAGTCGCCACTAATCTATTTTTTTTTAGTGGGTTGATTAGAAACTAAGTAAAGTAACGGGAGATTTATTTTACTCCTACGAACTAGAGATTTATGAGTTCGGGGACTTAGTTACGCTAGATTTCTCTAATGCCATTTCGGTACATTTCTCTTTTATTTTCAAAAGTGCTTTTGCAAGCAGCTTAAATTGATTTTAAATCTCTTTCCCTAACATGTGAGACGATCATGCGGGTGTGCAAACCACCAATTTAACACCCAAGTAAAGCAATAAAGAAATTGCAGGACTTACCTCATAACAACGAAAGCACCTGCTTTATTAGACCAGAATTCACATCAACATCCCTATATATGATTTCTAATTAACACGCAATTTCTTTTCTTTGTGTTTTCACTTATTTAATGAAGATCATGTAATATGCAATGCAATATTAACTAAATGACCTAATTCTAATGACATGTAATTTCTAATTAAATAGACCTAATAACAATCTCTAAATGACGTGCATTTCATGAATCTAATCTTATATGATGTTTACATGACATTTTTTATTTTTCCTAAAAATGCAATCTATCCTAGAGAATGGAACTAATTTATTCTAAGATGTTTTTTTTGTATTTTTTATAAAAATTCGAAATTAAGACTATCAAATAATTAACATGCAATTTAAATTAGTGAAATGAAAATCTAACATCCTAAATTTATGTTTTTGGTATTTTTTATTTAAGATATTCGAAATGAATAAATTTTCTATTCTAGACATGCAAAATAACCTAAAACAAGTAATATCCTAACATGCATCTAATCTAACTCAAAAAAATTTTCCTTTTACAGGAGCAAACAAATAAAGGCATCAAGAACAGCACGGCAACAAATCAAACAAGATATCATCCATGTCCATTTAATTTTGGGAAATAAATTGACGAATCGTATCTCACACATAAGATCGGGTTTGCCAATTTTTAAATAAAATCACGAATTGTATCTCGAGCGTGAAATCGAATTGGTGATTTTTCTGTACGATTGCGGGTCGTATTTCGAGCATGAAATCGGACCGTCAACCGTGTAAAATTAAGAATTAATCTCTAATTTCAAATGCTATCTGAACTTCGATCATGTGCAACGAGATATTTTAAATAAGGAAACGGAATATTCAGAAATCAAATTAGACAAAAATTTTACCTAATCCGAATATTGACTTCCAAAATTTGGACTTTGCGCAGAGAACGGAGATGGTTTGCAGTGCTCGACAGTTTCGCGGCCGGTTGTCGAGGACAGCAACTTAGTCACGAAAGAGCAACGGCAATGTCACAATAACAGGCCTGAACTGCTACAAAATTGTCGCAGGGGACTCCACCATTGTTGGACCATGACTGGCTTTGAATGTGGACCGAAGTTCGCTGGACTGTGGCAAGATTTTTTTGAAAAAAACCTGCAAGATTTGGTCAAAGAAAATTGGTTTGGGCTGCCTTCAATAGATCATGCACGAGAGAGACAAATTCTCGTGCTTTTTATCATAAACTTGTGTTCAGCCTATAAGGGTTCTCTTTTGTGCACGTCCACTCCTCTCCCTCCAGGTGGAAGTGCTTGACTTTGTGGACAAAAATTGCAGAGATTGAGAGAAATTTCCCCTTTTAATCTATGACCGTCTCGTGGCTTAACAGCGAAGCTCCGTGGCTTTGGATGAAACTCGCCACAAAAATTTTGGTCTTATCGAGCAGTGGTTGGATCGGCCAGTGCAAGCAGCAAAACAAACCAGGCTTGAGCAACAAGTCGCTGTGGAGTATATTACCAATGCCTGATAACAGCTAGGCAAAGAGTGGGCTAGGCTCACGTCAGGGACAGCGACCTGCAGATGCGCTCCGTCACATCGAGGCAGCGAGCACCGGCGTTGCGAGTTCACGAACGATGCAGCAGCAAGCAGCGTCGGGGATCAGCAGCACTGTCGTCAGCTCGGGATGACGACACGAATCGCTACAGAGGATGGTGCTTCGCTGAAACCGAGCTTCCTAAATTTTATTGGTCAACAAGACAAGGTGGAGCGTGAGTGACCTGCAAAGAAGAAGAGAGAAATCCTTCTATATATATTTATTTTTTGGCTCCCATGTGGCCCCCTCCCTCTTCGCTGGTGGACTTCAAGAGGATAGAGATTTGCTGCAAAAAGTCAACCGGGATCTTGAAGGCTTGCGGTTGATTATCAAGAAAGGCCGCTGAGTCGGCGGGGTTGGAGATGACGCCGGTGTTGGACTGGAATGCGCCGGGATTGCTGAGTTCTTCGATGGGCTGAGAAATTGTTGCAAGTGGCGCACAAGCAGGAGCAGCCGTTGGGGACAGATGTGAAGCGTCGAAGTGCCGCCGGGACTGCTTAACGTTGCTCGCTGGACGTCGGCATTACTGAGCATTCGCTGAGCAAGTTCTCGTGAATCAGCGTCAAGAAAAAAACACACAATGGACAGTGATGTTGCTGGTACGGGAATTTGGGCACGGCTATTGAAAGTGACCAACTTTGACCATTAAAAAACGAAATCTCTCCTCTCTCTCTTGTGGTCCTCTCCATTTTGGCCGTATATTCAATGTGTGGCCTCCTTATATATTCTTGTCCTCAATCTTTCCCCGGTTGGCTGATTCCATGCGAATATTTTATTCTATTGTGTGCGTTGATATCAGCAAAAGAACTCTTTCCCAAGCGGTGGATGAATTGTTCGAGGAAAGAAATCTCATATGTGAAAAACGTCAAAATCTTCTTTCCTCCCTTTCCACTTGCTTTGTCCGCACGATTGTATTTTTCTTGTTTTATTTGCTCATACTTGCACATATAATGCCATGGTTACATATGAAGAGCATATATGCTCAATTTTTCAAGATTTTAATTATTCTCTTCCATCAGCAAAGATATTGGTCCAAAGCTTGGATTTTTGCGTAAACCCATCATATATTCAGCTTATATTTGCTGCACCCTTCCTCTTAAGGCCTAGAATTATAAAGAATATGCTTTCTTGATTTCAGAATTCTTTCCAATTTAAGTCACTGATTTTCAGCTATGCAGACTTGATGGGCTTGACTGAATTTTGTGCTTGTGCTTTTGTGGGCTCCATTAAGTTCGAGACCATTCACTTGAGTCTATCCGTCGCCGGTCCAATGCAATGATGATAAATGCTCCTAAAACTATATGCTATGCAACTAAGTTCTAATATTTTTGTTTATGGGTTAAAAATTAATCCCTAATTTTTAATGCAATAAATGAATAAACAGGTCACCAAAATTTATTTGTCAACAGCTACCACTCTTTGAAGGTGAGTTCGAAGAGATTGCCTTCAAAGACAAATGGAAACCTAAATTTTAACCATGCACATGCACCGAATGATTTGAATTTTTTTTTTTTTTGTGGAAAATGAATCCTATTTTAATATGCAATTTATATGATGCATGAAAATGCTAATGCAAATGATAAATAAACTAACCTGGAATAACTTACCTTCAAGGAAGATAGAGTAGTTCGAGGTGGTTGGTGTTACATGTCCAGGACCCGTACCATTCTACGGTCGCCTAACATAGTAACATGACTTTATGAAGAGACTACTTTCCCAGGACCTGTACCGTTCTACGATCGCCCAATATGGCAGTGATTGGTTGTGTTTAGGTACCGTACCATTCTACGGTCGCCTAAACGGGGATTCATTTTCCATGACCCGTACCATTCTACGGTCGCCTGAATGAGGAAATAGGTGTTGTCTAGGACCCATACCATTCTACAGTCGCCTAAATGGGGATTCACTTTCCAGGACCCTACCATTCTACGGTCGCTTGAATAAGAAATAGGTATTGTCAAGGACCCATACCATTTTATGGTCGCCTTGACAGAAAATTGATTTTTCAGGACCCGTACCACTATACGGTCGCCTGAATGGGGAAATTGCTTTTCTAGAACCCGTACCATTCTACGGTCGCCTATTAGAGCAATAAATGTTGTTTATGACTCATGCCATTCTACGGTCGCCCAAATGGAGATTTTGCTTAGCTATGACCCAAACCATTCTTCGGTCACCCAGCGTTGCAACATTGATCATCTGACCAAGACCCGAACCTTTCCTCGGTCGCCTTAATTAGATGGAATATGGAGAAAAACCTTTGGGGGACAGCTCAATCGAGTGTCGATTAAGAGAAACTTCAGGCTACGAAAGCACGACGATTTGATAGGAGGACTTTGGGCTACGAAAGTACGCCAAGTCAATATAAATGGACATCGGGCTACGAAAGCACGCCGAGTCGATGAAACGGACTCTGGGCTACAAAAGCACGCCAGGTCATGAAAATGAACACCGGGCTACAGAAGCACGCCAGGTCGATGAAAAGGGACTCTTGGCTATGAAAGCACATCGGGTCAATATAAAGGACACTGGGCTACGAAAGCATGCCGGGTCGATAACATGGACTCCGGGCTACGAAAGCACGCAAGGTCAATTTAAAGGACAGCTTGGCCGAGTCAAGCGTTGATGCACTTGAGAGAGAATACCTGCACAATGACAAGTATTTAGAAGTATGGGTAGAGATATACTTACCTGGTAATATCTCTAATTCTTGGGGATATGTCTTCTGGAACTTAGATATCTTGTGAAGGCCTCTCACCTCCTGGTAGAAATAAATTTTGGAACATCAATGATGTACCTTCAATGTTCGTGAAGGTTTCTCATCTCCTAATATCATGAGACATTCTGAAAGGAACCTGAATGTCAAGAGCTCTTGGGTCTTTCAAAAAGTATTACCTGTCAGACATAATTAGAGCAGAAATGCATTTACCAAAGAAATAAGCAATTAAGGCCATTATGGAATGCACACTTCAAAATCCACTGAAGTTTTTATTAATTCAATCGGGCTCAAGCATAATGACTTTTGCATCACCCAAATTTCCACTAGAGAGAATCATCATTCAAGACAATTTTCACTCATGACATGGATTTCCTAAGAATACCAAATGAGGGACTTTCAGTTAGAAAGGACTTTCACTCACTCTCATTTAGAGGCTATTTTATGAGAATCACTCAATCTCACTATCATCATACCAACAAGGGTCCAAGTATTCTCGCAAGCGGTACGACCTTACCAATCTAAGAGGTCTATAGGGACCGTAATATGGGCTTGGTCAATGGCTTAACAAAGGGACTCTTCGAGTCAAGGCAATTAAATGAACAATTCTATAATCATCTTCGGATTTACAAGTCAAGAACCCTGCAAAATGAGAAAGAAATAATCTTGCTCACACTTCTTCGAGCGATACTTATAAACATATGAACTCCTATGTTAATTCAAGTGCCATAATCTGAAGAGACTTTGTAAAGGACGTAATGTAGGCTGGGTTCATGGGTTGAAGAATGAAAGAATCATTAGGCTCAAAATGTGTGTGAATGGTGAGAGTTGGTGATCATCTTGGCATTGCCACCAGTTTTCTTATTCATCATCAGGGATTGTCTTCATGAAATCTCCCATTGATTGTAAAAACTCAACTTTTGAATTCTTTGAGTATTGCTCCATCAGGATTCAATTCTTGCAATTGACAATCACCTTATCTTGCCTTTCTTTTTCATCTATGGGCATTGGCCTTGTTTTTAGCAGACACACCGCTTTTTCATGCCCCTAGTTCTTATTCATTTTTTTTCACTTTTTTTTTCATGGGCATTGGCCCTGCTTTTACCGGCCACCGGAAGAAGAAGAACATGAGAGAGAAAGGAAAAAAAAATGAAAATGAAAAAAAAGAAAAAAAGAAAAAATTATTTAAAAATTAAAAGAAATTGATTTGGAACATAATCAATAAGCACGGTACCAAATGTAATTCTATTTCAGAATCAGAAATTTTGAACAATTATCAAACGGCTTAAAATGCTTAAAAATTATTCTCATGAACAGAATAAAAAAAAAATCATTTCTAATCAGAATCTGTTCCCGAGAACAAAATCATTATCAAACGCGCCCTAAGACTTTCAAAACTTACCGCAATTGGGTAGAAAGAGAATATTTAGAGTAGTGATCCATGCGTCACCGGCGAATTAAAAATTAAGCCGTATGCGCTGGGGAAATAGAAAAGGAAGGGCCTCGATTAAGCGTCACTGGTGACGCCTAAGCAGTAGCAACGACGGTGAAGTCAACTCTCGCATCCCTTGACCTGCGGTTGTCCTGCATGCCTTGCAACTTCTCCTACCATGATATGCTAATAAACTACATCAATCCTGTGGTTTTTATTTTCTGGGTACATAAAAATTTTTGTTGCCCAATCTGGATAAAAGTAGCAATTAACCAGTGATACCATGTCGGCGCATCACGCCATTTTTATCCGCTTCTAATCTTGCCAATTATCGCCCTTAGGGTTCTCGTCAATTTCCCTTAAAAACGTGCTTTGAAGATCTAACTTCTATTAGATGCGATAGATAACCTTGCGAGTCTAATACATGTATTATTTGATGGTCCAAATACATTTTGTGTATGGACCTCGCGTATTGAGCATAGATCATTTGATAATTATGCTTTTTATTGCAATGCTTACTTCTCATTTTGATTTTCTGAGTAATTCTCTTTTACTATTTTTAAGTACCTAAAACGACTTACTGCCGTAAAATGACATTTGTTGGCGTCTTTTGTCCCGAATCTTAAGATCAGCTGACTTTTGATGCTGTCAGGATATCAACCGATACAGTTTAATCAATCTTCCCTCGCCACGAGTAGGCTATATAAATAATGGTTGCTCTTGGCCCATAGGAGACACCACCAGCCCCTTTAGCTTCGGTTCTGATCTCATCCTTCATTGTCATTCTAAAACGTGACAAGCAAAGCAACATTTCGATCAACGGATGTAAGAGTTGAGAAGCTTTACGTTGCTGTTCCTGAAAGGGAACTTGGGAAAACAGAAATGGGAAATGAGAGACAGAGCAATGTGGCGGAGGAGAAGGAGAAGGAGAAGAAGAAGAAGGGCCGGTCGTCAATAGGCTCCATATTCATGCACGCAGATGGAGTGGACAAGTGCTTGATGGGTCTCGGCTTCTTCGGAACCGTCGCTGATGGCTTCTCCACTCCCCTCGCGCTCTTTGTCACTAGTCAGCTCATGAACGACATCGGCTCTGCATCTTCTATGGATCCTGCTTCGTTTCGTCACAGCATCAACAAGGTACGCTCAACCATCTCTCTCTGAGCTCGTAACTAGGCAATAGTGAATATCTGTTTCACTCACTCTGGGTAGTGTTTCCGCAGAATGCACTGGTTCTCTTCTACATCGCCTGTGGATTGATGGTTGCTTGTTTTCTAGGTGGGTCACGCCGTTTCTCTTGTTCCCTTTTGGGTTATTTTGTTTATCTTGGCAATAGTTGAAAATTGGATTAAAGTTGAGATTATGTGAGTACTAGTACATCCTTTCAGGCATTTATTATGCACCCACCATGTTGGAGGAGGTGGCTTTCATACATGCAGAAACTCTTGTGATTGTTCTAGGGTGGAAAAGCTTGTAGGACTCGCCTAATATTTTCTGACCATGTCGGTGATGATGATCATTTTCAGAAGGGTATTGTTGGACCAGGGCTGGTGAGAGGCAAGCGGCAAAAATGAGAGCCAGATACTTGAGAGCTGTGCTCAGGCAGGACGTGACCTATTTTGATATGCATGTGACGAGCACGTCCGATATTGTCACCAGTGTATCCAGCGATAGTCTTGTGATTCAGGACGTCCTAAGCGAGAAGGTCCTTAATTCAGAATCTTAATCTCTCGGTTATTTTATGTTTCATTTGTGATTTCTGATTCCCGGCATATTAGTTAAGTCTTACTAAATTGAAACTATAGGTTCCCAATTTTCTTGTCAACATATCGCTTTTTGTTGGGAGCTACATAGCAGCATTCATCATGTTGTGGAGACTGGCGATAGTTGGTTTCCCCTTTGCTGCGCTTCTCATCATTCCGGGCATGATGTATGGGAGGACTCTTATAATAATTGCGAGAAAGATAAGGGAAGAGTACAATAAGGCTGGCACAATTGCAGAACAGGCGCTTTCTTCCATCAGAACAGTATATGCCTTTGCCGGTGAGAGCAAAACACTTTCCGACTTTTCTAAAGCTCTTGAAGGCTCTGTGAAGTTGGGGCTGAGACTGGGCTTGGCCAAAGGCTTGGCGATCGGAAGCAACGGTATCGCGTTTGCCATTTGGTCTTTCATGGCATATTACGGAAGTAGGATGGTCATGTACCATGGTTATAAAGGTGGAACGGTTTATGTTGTTGGCGCGGCCATTACTTTTGGTGGAGTGTAAGTAGCGTCCAGCTTTCTTTTAAAGTTTTGATTTTAACTTGCACTCTTGCTGATAATACATTCAAGAAACCTGAAAAGTAGTCCTGTGCCTAAGCTGCTTTAAGATTCAGGAAATCGCCTTGTCCTAGAAGCAATTGACCCTTACTTGTCTGGTATTATCTTATGTGATATTAGGGCATTGGGTACTGCTTTATCCAACCTCAAGTACTTCTCGGAAGCGTGTTCAGCAGGCGAGCGTATAGAGGAAGTGATAAAGAGAGTGCCCCCTATTGATCCAGAGAATATGGAGGGGGAGACCATACCGAATTTGGAAGGAAACATCGAATTTAGACACATCGAGTTTGCATATCCGTCAAGACCCGAAAACATCATCTTCGGAGACTTCTCTCTCGCATCCCATCAGGAAGGACTCTAGCTTTGGTTGGTGGCAGTGGCTCCGGAAAATCCACAGTGATATCGCTCCTGCAGAGGTTCTATGACCCACTTAGCGGACAAATACTCCTTGATGGAATCGCCATTAATAAGCTGCAAATTAAATGGCTTAGATCGCAAATGGGACTAGTGAGCCAAGAGCCGACACTCTTTGCGACTAGCATAAAGGAGAACATACTCTTTGGAAAGGAGAATGCCGAGATGAAGGAGGTGATCGAAGCTGCCAAGGCTTCCAATGCTCATAACTTCATCAGTCAGTTGCCTCAGGGGTACAATACGCAGGTCCGATCCTTCTCTTTTCTCAAATTGTATATATTTTCAATGCATTAAGTGCCTGCTCACTCCAGTTCCATACCAACGATTTTGATAGGGAGTATCTTGCATCTATCTATTATTGTGTTACATAAACCATGTGAAAGTACATGAGCTTACATTTGTGACCGCAGGTAGGGGAAAGAGGCATCCAACTGTCAGGAGGGCAGAAGCAGAGAATAGCGATCGCTCGAGCAATTATTAAAGCACCCAGAATCCTCCTCCTAGATGAAGCAACAAGCGCATTAGATTCTGGATCGGAAAAAGTCGTCCAAGACGCACTCAATCGAGCTTCTATTGGTCGTACAACGATCATCATTGCTCACCGGCTGTCTACTGTACGACATGCTAATAATATCGCTGTCATTCAGAATGGGCAAGTGATAGAGACTGGCAATCATGAAGAGCTCATCCAGAATGAAGACGGCCTCTACACCTCCTTGGTCAATCTTCAGAAATCAGAGAAACAGAAACCGACAGATCAAGTTGAGAAACCCGAGAACCAAATTACATCTTCCATATTAAGCATGGATGGATATGGTACCAGTGGCCGCCATAGCCTATCTAAGGTGAGTCGCTCCAGCTCAGCGAGGTCAATGGCAGCAGTTAGTTCGGATGATCAGAAGATCCCCATTCCATCTTTCCGAAGATTGATAGCTTTGAACATGCCGGAGTGGAAACAAGCCACCCTGGGGTGCATCGCCGCCGTCTTATACGGTGCAGTTCAACCGGTGTATGCTTTTGCCATGGGCTCGATGATCTCAGTTTATTTTTTGAAAGACCACGAGGAGATAAAAGCAAAGGTAAGGATTTATGCATTCTGCTTTCTGGGTTTGGCTGTGTTCTCGCTCGCTGTCAATGTAATCCAGCATTACAATTTCGCTTTTATGGGGAGTACTTGACTAAGAGGGTCCGAGAGAAGATGCTCTCTAAAATCCTGACTTTCGAAGTCGGATGGTTCGATCAAGATCAGAACTCCAGCGGTTCGGTTTGTTCTAGACTCGCTAATGATGCCAATGTGGTAAGTACTGTTCCCCACCGCACTTCGCTCATTCTAGTCCTCTATATCTCCAACACGCTGCGTTGACAATTACATCTAGGGGAATGGCGTCGTATTAATGGCTAATGCTGCTTCGACATTTCTGTGCAGGTGAGATCTTTGGTGGGTGACCGAATGGCTCTTATCGTGCAGACATGCTCGGCTATAATAATTGCGTTCACCATGGGTCTGATCATCGCCTGGAGACTTGCCCTCGTAGTGATAGCTGCGCAACCCCTTATTATAGTTTCCTTCTACATGAGACGAGTGCTACTAAAGACCATGTCTCAGAAGGCCATCAAGGCTCAAGAGGAAAGTAGCAAGCTCGCGGCAGACGCAGTCTCCAACCACCGAACCATCACTTCGTTCTCTTCCCAAGAGCGCATCCTCAAAATGCTTGAGAAAGCCCAGGAAGCCCCGGAACGAGAGAGCATCCGGCAGTCGTGGTATGCTGGCATTGGACTAGCTGCCTCGCAATTCTTTACAAAGTGCGTTTGGGCTTTAGATATCTGGTACGGAGGCAAGTTGATATATCAAGGGCAAATCACATCAAATGCGCTCTTCGAGACGTTCATGATTTTGGTCAGCACAGGCAAAGTGATTGCGGACGCCGGAAGCATGACCACGGACATTGCCAAGGGGTCAGACGCGGTTGGGTCCGTGTTTGCCATATTGGACCGGCAGACTAGAATAGAACCCGAAGGCATGAAAGGTTACCGACCAAAAAAAATTACAGGCCACGTAGAGTTTTGCAGGGTAGATTTTGCATACCCGGAAAGGCTGGATGTCATCATCTTAAAGGACTTCTCATTCAAAATCGAAGCGGGGAAATCGACCGCCTTAGTCGGACAGAGCGGATCTGGAAAATCAACCCTCATTGGCTTGATCGAAAGATTCTATGATCCAATCAGAGGCACGATAAAAATCGATGGACGAGATCTGAGGTCATACCACCTCAGGGCCTTACGGAAGCACATTGCATTGGTTAGTCAGGAACCAGCTCTATTCGCCGGCACAATAAGAGAGAACATTGTCTATGGAATATCGCACGAGATGAGTGAAACGGAAATCATCGAGTCTACACGGGCCGCAAATGCTCACGACTTCATTGTGGGTTTAAAGGACGGATATGACACGTGGTGCGGGGACAGAGGAATCCAGCTCTCCGGCGGGCAAAAGCAGAGAATAGCCATAGCGAGAGCCATACTGCGAAACCCGGCGTTGTTGTTGCTCGATGAGGCGACTAGTGCACTTGACAGCCAGTCGGAGAAGGTGGTGCAGAACGCGCTGGAGCGCTTAATGGTTGGACGAACCACGTTGGTGGTGGCCCATAGATTGAGTACCATACAAGGGTGTGACGTGATCGCCGTGCTAGACAAAGGGAAGGTGGTGGAGAAGGGCAGCCACTCTTCCTTGTTGGCTAAGGGTCCGACCGGAGCTTACTACTCGCTCGTGAACCTCCTAAGCGCCCCAAGCGTCCCGGAGTGTGTTGAATAATGCACAGTGTGTATATGTTTGAAAGAGGGTTAAAAAAAAAACATAAGAAATGCAGTTAAGACACTAAGAGTATGTCGCGACCAAATTTTTCGGGGTTTGAACCACCTAGGGTTTGGCTAATGGATTGTTAAGCCTAGACTTAACGCGGGCTCTCCCAAGCCCATACCAATTTGCGACTTTAGGTTCAAGTTCTTAACATGCAATTGATTTTTAACTAGGAGTCGCCACTAATCTATTTTTGGTGGGTCGATTAGAAACCCAAGTAAAATAACGGGAGAATTATTTTACTCCTACGAACCAGAGACTATGGGTACGGGGACTTGGTTACACTAGATTTTTCTAATGCCCTTTCGGTACCTTTCTCTTTATTTTGAAAAATGTTTGGCAAGCAGTTTGTGATATAGCTAGTGCTATTACCTAGAGGGGGTGAATAGGTATATAAACAATTTTTCTTGATAATTGCACAATACTTAGACAGTTGAAGGATTTGCAACAAATAATAATCAACGCAATATTAAGTAAATGAAAGAGAGAATTGAACACGCGGTTTATAGTGGTTCGGCTTGATTCAAGCCTACGTCCACTCTTCTGCACTGACAGCCAATCGGCTGGATTCCACTATGAACAAAGAGATGTTACAGCGTTGATCTTCCTTGATTTCTAGGTGTAGATGATCTACCACACTCGCTCAAGGTATCACCAAGTATAGACACTCTCGTGTATACAATTTTGCTCAAACTGTATCAACTAATAATCAAGATGCTTCAGACTCTGGAATTTCTCTATCGATCACTCTTCTAAAACAACTAGAACGTCTTCCTTTTATACTCCTTTATGCCATCATACCCGTTGGCACTTACCAAAGGAATTCCTCCAATCTACCCGTTGGACGGAATCAATTAAGAAGATCATTCGAGCTATTAAAGGAACCTGACGATAGCCCATCAATCATGTTCGCCCATACAATCAGGATCTTGGTTTCCATGAATAGAACCTTCCAAGAATATTTCGTCGACCATCGGATCTTCAATCGATCTAGATACGAATAAAAGAATCCGTTATATTTATCCAACCAAAAAGATCTTCTCCAGATGATAGGATTAAATCCATAACCATATACTTCGGTTCTGAATCTCCTTCGTCACTGGATTAGAAAGACTGTCAATGAGAATAGTCTTGAGTCTTGAGTCTTAAGTCTTGAGTCTTGAGTGCTGAGTCTGGTGATCAGAAAGTCTTCAGACCTTAAACAGACGGTCTGCAAATATCCAGACTAGACTGATAGAAACGTTTTGTCAGCTTCAAAATATTCTGGAAAGATTTCTCCAACAATCTCCCCCTTTTTGATGATGACAAAACTTTCCTGTAGATTTGAACAACTTTGACCTGCAAAAACATTTCTCAAGCAATATAGCTATCTCATAAAGATTAATAAAACAACCGGACTCGCATCCACATAAAATTGGTTAGTCTTTCATGAGTAATACCATATAACAACACTTGATATAAATGCAAATAGTCAAGCATCAAAATCCACAGCCAAATTCAGTTCACACCCAAGTTCACGCTCAAGTCATACTCAAAACACAAACATAACCAAAAAAAAATTTAAAGTCAAGGTTTAAAGATAATTGGTTCAAATTGCTTCTCCCCCTTTTTGTCATCAGTAAAAAAGGTGAGAAAGGAGTCAGGTCTGCTTGGGAATGCGCACGATCCGGAAATCTCCCATAGACTCGAACTATGCCTTCTAGCCTCTTCAAGTCTCGCCCTTAGTTGAGCTACCTCCTCTCCTTTGGCATTGGCTTGAAGTCAGAGCGAGGTCTTTCATTATGTCCTCCAGGGTAACCGAAGATGCTTGTCCAAAGATTCTTTATGGTTTGAATCTCAAAGTCCAGCATAGATTTGGCCCCGCATTTCCAGAAGAGCATCAAGAATACGACGAAAATCTGCTGAATTGTCCGTCTGTGTACTAGCATTTGCTTTCTCAAATGGAGTGAATGCAGACGATGGCACTTCTGTATAACCTTGCAAATTTGTTGTTGACGTATCGTGTCCTTCTTCGGCAATTGAGAAGTCCGAAACTCTTTCGGAGCTCGCCGGCGATTGTCTTAGACCTTCACCGATGGCAACATGAGGTGAGGACCTTCCTTGCTCGCCAACTCCCCCTCGTCTCTAGGACATCAAAAGGGGAAGAGTGATGATCATGCTCTTCTCGTTTCCTTTTCTCATTCAGCCGCAGACTTTTCTTTCTCTTCTTCTCCTTCTTCTTCAGTTTCTTTTTCAGCTTCTATCTCCTTCTCTTGCTGCTCTTCTTCTTCTTCTCTGTTCTTGAATTGCTCTTCTTCTTCTCTGTGTTTCTTCTGAAGTTCCGTTGATACAGAACGTCTAGTCCTTACCAATGCAGAGATAGTGAGATCTTCCTCTTCTTCTTCATCCTCCAAGATGAGAGATCTTTTCTTTTTGGATGGAGCACCAATGGGCTCCTTCCCTTTTCTCTTTGATGCAGAAGAGACTGGAGTCTTCACTTTGAACTTCGCCATTGCCTTGCTAAGTTCTTTCAGACGCATCTTCGTCAACATCTTCAGACCTACCACCATCTTATCGCACGGTCGAATACAAAGAGTATGTGGCGGTTCAATATTCATGTGTCTAAAGATCTTGGTCACCAGACCTAGGTAAGGCAATTGTCCCTTGTCCTTCGACATTGCTCTGTACATGTGGAAGAGAATAGTGTGAGGGAGAGAGAACTTCTTCCCTGAGTTGATTGCATACATCAACTTTGCCTCCGAATTAGATACATCGCCTTTGATGTAGACTTGGGCTGATGCAATTGATCACAATTTTGTGCAGCACAATATTGATGGCACTCATTTTCGAGTAGGTAATTCTCCCCTCTGTATCTCTATCTTTGACAAGATCCATTGTAGCACGAGCAATAGAGACTTTGATTGGTTGATAACGTCCTCGTTCAACTCCAATTATGTCTGCTAACAAGTTCACATCTATTACATAGTCCTGGTCTCGAACACTGAATGATATTCTATTTGCATCTAAAAAGCTTAGATTCGAATAGAAGTATGCAGACAAGTGTGCATAACCGTCTGTGATATCGGTGCAAAACTGCTCAAGTTGAAGCAGATTGAACTTCTCCCTTAAGTTCACATTAACGGCATCCAAGAAATCGAAATCAACACTCCTAGGGTTTATCACCCCTCGTTTCAAGCGATCCAAGAACAGATTCTCATGTTCCTTCGATTTAAACAACTCCATTCTCTTTCCTTTCACCTTTGCAACAATTCCCATTCTCGGTTGAAAATCACTGAACATTTTATCATCATCGTTCCCTTCAGTGGGATTCGATCCTCCTACACGAGGGTCACTTGGAATGTTCGCAAGTGCTTCCTCAGCCTTTCCTTTGGGAGCAATTCCCAAATCCTCCATTTTCTTCAAAAATATGTACTCATTCCCATAATTCTTATCTTTAAGGAAACCATCTATATAGTTCAGAGGAGAACCAGTAGCTTTCAACGCACGATAGAGCTTATAAATAAAAGAGGGTTTTTGAGCTCTCACAGGTTCTACGTCCTCTAGTATCTCTTTCTCCTGTTGATGACCCGCACCTTGTGGGGTAGATGGTGAGTGATGAGGTGGAGAGGGAAATGGGCTCTCATTGCTGTCCCCGACAATTCTTCCTCCTCGGTGAGATCGAAGTGCGTAGGTCCCTCCTTCATTCTCTCGTGGTCCCTCCTTCATTCCCCGTTCGCGATTCTTGAAGACTTTCTCGAAGAAGACATCCTTTCTTGTCGATGAAAGATTCCTTTACTCGCTTTCCCAAGAAAAAGATGACAACTTTCTCGAGTATGAACACGAAGTAGAAACAGGATTGGGAGGATAATACCTTTTAGGGTTTTGAAGATTGGTGAAAAAGAAAACTGTATTTATATAACTCAGTTTTGAAAAGGAAAGTTCAATCGGCATAAGGAAAGTGAACAGTCGTGTCTTTTTAAAAATAATAACTGCCATTTTAAATAGAAGTTATCTTTTTTTAACAGGCATATTTCCAGTTTTTTTTTTACGGAAATTAAAGATAAT
Organism: Eucalyptus virginea; assembly: GCA_014182375.1. NCBI lineage: Eukaryota > Viridiplantae > Streptophyta > Magnoliopsida > Myrtales > Myrtaceae > Eucalyptus > Eucalyptus virginea. Next base: position 20,844,579 of record CM024522.1, on the reverse strand, counting down.
ATAAATCAATTATAACTGAACGAATGATCGTACCTTTTCGAGAATGAATATAGAAATAACTTACAGTCTATAGCCATGAATGTCTGAGTCTAAGGATTTAGAGTCTGAGGGTTCTTTAGACTTTAACTTCTTCAAGCTTCAAAATGTTGAGTCTGGAACGGATAAAATCGAATTGATTTTTCTCCAAAGGCTTTGTGAATATATCCGCTAGTTGACTTTTCGAATCAACAAATTGAATTGAGATTTCTCCATTTTGAATATGATCTCTAATGAAATGATGTCGAATCTCTATATGCTTTGCTCTTGAATGAAGGATTGAATTTTTGGTGAGATTGATCGCGCCGGTGTTGTCACATCTGATTTCGTGCATGAGTCTTCAATCCCAAAGTCTTGTAGCCATTGTTTTATCCATAGAATTTGCGAACAGCAGCTTCCAAGAGCTACATACTCGCTTCGTTGTTGAGAGGGCTACGGTGCTTTGTTTCCTTGAAAACCAAGACACTCATCCCGCTTCCAAGCAACGGCAAGTTCTTGAAGTACTCTTTCTATCGACTCGCAACCGGCCGGATCTGCGTCGAATATCCCCGGAAGATTAAAGTCTCCCTCCTTAGGATACCATAGACCGATGCTTGAAGATGAAGCAACGTATTTAATAATACGTTTTGCAGCACTGAGATGAGATTCTCTAGGATCTGATTGAAACCTAGCACATATGCAAACACTCAACAAAATGTCAGGTCTAGAAGCAGTAAGATAAAGAAGTGAACCAATGATGCTCCTGTACAGCTTTTGATCTACTTTCTTCCCTTCTTCATCTTTGTCTATCTTCAACGAACTTGACATTGGTATATCAGTCTTTTTGCAATTTTCCAAACCAAACCTTTTGACAAGATCATTAGCATATTTTCCTTGGTAAATGAAAGTTCCTTCCTTCAATTGCTTTACTTGAAGACCAAGAAAGAATGTTAATTCTCCCATCATGCTCATTTCAAACTCATCCTGCATAGTCTTTGAAAATTTCTTGCACAGACTTTCATTAGAGGATCCAAAATAATATCATCTACATATATTTGAACAAGTAAAAAGCTTTTGTTTTCCTTTTTGATAAATAGAGTAGTATCTACTTTACCTTTGACGAAACCATTCTGTAATAAGAACTTACTTAGTCTGTCGTACCAAGCTCGAGGTGCTTGCTTTAAACCATACAATGCCTTTTTCAGTCTAAAGACTGAGTCTGGCTTCTTTGGGTCTTCAAACCCTTGCTACAGGAGCGTAAGTCTCATCATAGTCTATTCCTTCTTCTTGCGTATATCCTTTGGCCACGAGTCTTGCTTTGTTTCGTACGACCTTTCCTTTTTCATTCATCTTGTTTCTGAACACCCATTTGGCTCCAATAACAGTTTTACCTTTTGGTTTAGATGTCAATTCCCAGACATCATTAATGTTGAACTGTCTGAGCTCTTCTTGCATAGCTTCGATCCAACTTTCATCGATAAAGTTTCTTCTATGCTTTTTGGTTCAATTTGAAATGAGAGCCACAAAGACTAGACTCTTCACGCCTTTTGGATCTAGTGCGAATTCCTTCATTAATTTCGCCGATAATGAGATCTTTGGGATGACTGGATTTATGCTTCCAGTTACTGGTTGATTTGTCTGGTTGATGATCTCTTTCTTTATTTGAGTCTTCACGAATAGATTGATGCTGATCCTCCAGAGTCTAAGAAGCTTCTTGAGATGAAAGCTTTGGAGGGTGCGGGAGCGAGATCGACTCTTCATTCCGAGTCCGATGGATTCATCTTGCATAGAGTCTTGAAATTTGACATTCATTGACTCTTCCACGACTCGCTCTTCTTATTATAGACTCTGTAGGCTTTGCTTGATGTAGAATATCCAAGGAAGATGCCTTCATCTGATCTTTCTTCAAACTTACCAACTTGATCTTTTGCATTTTTCAATAAAAAACATTTGCAACCGAACACATGAAAGTATGAAACAATAGGCTTCTTACCTTTGAATAACTCATAGGGGGTTTTCTCTAGAATAGGTCTTAAGAAGACTCTATTTATGATATAGCATGCTGTTGAAACAGCTTCGGCCCAAAATCGTGAAGAAATTTTACTTTCAATTAACAGAGTTCTAGCCATTTCTTGAAGAGATCTATTCTTCCTTTCCACAACTCCATTTTGCTGAGGAGTATATGGAGAGGAGAACACATGTTTAAATCCAGATTCATCACACAATTTTATAAAATCTTGATTTTCAAATTCACCTCCATGATCTGTTCTTATACTTGAGATAACACATCCTTTCTCATTTTGAATCTTTTTAGCAAATTTTTCAAAATACGAGAATGTTTCTGACTTACTTGCAAGAAAATATACCCAAGTAAAACGGGAGTAATCGTCCACAATTACTAGGCAATATTTCTTACCTCCAATACTCTGGGTTCTGGTTGGTCCGAAGAGATCCATATGCAGCAACTGTAGTACATGATTAGTAGAGACATGATTTATTGGTTTAAATGAACTTCTTACCTATTTTCCCAGAATAGATGGTGTGCATAGATTGGACTTTTGATATGGTAATTTGGGTAGACCACGAACAAGCTGTTTTGATGAGATTATGGCCAATTGCTTCATGTTGACATGACCAAGCTTTATGTGCCATAAGCTTGCTTCGTCTTGAATTGAGATTAGGCAATGCAATTCATTTGGTTTCACGTCTAGGAGGTAGATATTTCCATGTCTTCGACCCTTGAAAGACTGAGTAGAGTCTTTACTGATTCCAGAACATGTTCCTTCTTGAAAGAAGATCTTGAATCCAGTATCACATAATTGACTAATGCTGAGAAGATTGTAATTGAGTCCTTCTACCAGAGAAACATTGCTTATTGTGAGATTTCCAATTTTTACAGTTCCAAATCCCACAATACTTCCTTTGCTGTTTCCTCCAAATGAAACCTTTCCTCCATTCACTTGAATAAGCTTTATGAAGCAATTTGAGTCTCCTGTCATGTGTCTTGAACATCCGCTGTCAAGATACCACTTTACATTTTTCTTGACGGAGACCTGCATTCAAAAAAGAGTCTCAAACTTTCTTTGGTACCCAAATTTTCTTGGGTCCTTTGGTGTTAGTAGGATAAACATTATTAGGCCATACTTTCTTAACAGGCTTCCAAATCATAGGACACTCTTTTTCAAAGTGATCCTTACTGTTACACTTTGAACATCTTAGAGCATTTCGACCTACGTACTTTACAAAAACTTTCTTGAAATGATTTTTGTAAGCCTCTTTCGACGGTCTTTTCTTAATTCTTTCTTTTACTTTGGGAAAATCAATCAATGGAATTGTTTCTGCTGTCATACCTAGACCAGACTTATTGAAGTAAGGTCTTTGAATTGAAAGAACTTTTCAAGTTTTTCGGATCCTATCGAAAATTTCTTTGAAATATTTGATAAGTCAGTTTTTAGAAAAGCATTTTCTTTTAAGAGATTATCTTCTTTTTCTTTAAGAGTAGAAACATTCAAGTCTAAACTTTTAACTCTTTCTTCTAAAATGTTTTCTTTTTGTTTTAAAGCTAAGTTTTCCTTTTTAAGTTCGGAAATTCTTTTGAGAGAAGTCTTAAGACTAAAACATAGTTCATCAATGTATTTAGAGACTTTGACAGGAATTTTAAAATCACTTACCTCAAATTCACTGTCTGAGTCTGATCCAGAATCTGAGTCCGAGTCGATTGTGCCATCGACACGAGATTGGCATATTCATCATCACTTTCTTCACACTCGGTATCACTCCGGGTTTCGGCTTTGAGTGCTTTTCGAACTTCTCGCTTTTCCTTTCTTCTTCTTCAGAAGAGGACAGTTGGGTCTTATGTGTCCCTTTTTCTTACATTCGAAACAAACTACATCTTTGTTTGGTTCTTCATCATCAACAGACTTGGTCTGCTGTCTTTGAAAACTTTGTTTCTTTGAGTTGAACCTTCTTCCTTTTCTCTTCAGTTTTCTGAATCTTCTTATCATAAGAGCAAGTTCCTCGTCATCCAGATCATCTTCAGAATCTGCATCATCAGAATCATCATTTGATTTTAATGCAATGGATTTCTTACCTCTTGGATCTTCGTCTTCATTAATTCGTTCCACTTCATAAGACTGAAGAGTTCCAATCGCTCGTCGACGAGATAGTGGCATAATTCTTTGCGTCTCTCTTATTGAAGTCTTTATATGATTCCAATCCTTGGAGAGTCCACGCAGTAGCTTGTTCACCTTCATGGGATCAGAAATTTTTGTCCTTGGTTTTCAAGACCATTGACAATATCTGTAAAACGACTAAACATGTCAGTTATAGATTCTCCTGGTTTCATTTTGAAGGATTCATATTGACCAAGAAGAATGTTAATTCTGGTCTCCTTCACTCGATCTGTTCCTTCATAGGTGATATGTAATCTGTCCCAAACTTCTTTTGCTGTAACACAAGAAGATATTCTGTTATATTCAGTTGGTGACAAAGCACAATATAAAGAGTAAATTGCTTTTGCATCGAGTGCTTGTCTCTTGATTATTTCTTCCCGAGTCATTCCACTGGTCTCAATCTGTTTCTTTCCCTCTTTCGGACGATGCGGCGGTAGGAGTGATTCCTCTTTCCACAACGTCCCATTCTAGAGGATCCTTTGATCGTAAGAAAGCTTTCATCTTGTTCTTCCAGATGTTGTAATCCTTTCCATCAAAATAGGGTGGTCTGGTATTGCTTTGCCCTTCCACCAGCCCTGGTGCCAGCATACTAGCCATGGATCTTTTACTCTGAAGTAAAACACTTCAACTAAAGTAAGAACACGAGCTCTGATACCAATTGATATAGCTAGTGCTATTACCTAGAGGGGGGTGAATAGGTATATAAACGATTTTTCTTTATAATTGCACAATACTTAGACAATTGAAGGATTTGCAACAAGTAATAATCAACACAAGATTAAGCAAATGAAAGAGAGAATTGAGCACGCGGTTTATAGTGGTTCGGCTTGATTTAAGCCTACGTCCACTCTTCTGCACTGACAGCCAATCGGCTGGATTCCACTATGAACAAAGAGATGTTACAGCGTTGATCTTCCTTGATTTCTAGGTGTAGATGATCTACCACACTCGCTCAAGGTATCACCAAGTATAGACACTCTCTGTGTATACAATTTTGCTCAAACTGTATCAACTAATAATCAAGATGCTTCAGACTCTGGAATTTCTCTATCGATCACTCTTCTAAAACAACTAGAACGTCTTCCTTTTATACTCCTTTATGCCATCATACCCGTTGGCACTTACCAAAGGAATTCCTCCAATCTACCCGTTGGATGGAATCAATTAAGAAGATCATTCGAGCTATTAAAGGAACCTGACGATAGCCCATCAATCATGTTCGCCCATACAATCGGATCTTGGTTTCCATGAATAGAACCTTCCAAGAATATTTCGTCGACCATCGGATCTTCAATCGATCTAGATACGAATAAAAGAATCCGTTATATTTATCCAACCAAAAAGATCTTCTCCAGAGGATAGGATTAAATCCTTAACCATATACTTCGGTTCTGAATCTCCTTCGTCACTGGATTAGAAAGACTGTCAATGAGAATAGTCTTGAGTCTTGAGTCTTAAGTCTTGAGTCTTGAGTGCTGAGTCTGGTGATCAAAAAGTCTTCAGACCTTAAACAGACGGTCTGCAAATATCCAGACTAGACTGATAGAAACGTTTTGTCAGCTTCAAAATATTCTGGAAAGATTTCTCCAACAGTTTGGATTGATTTTAAACTAATTCCCTAACATGTGAGGTGTTCATGCAGGTGCGCAAACCACCAATTTAACACTCAAGTAAAGCAGAAAATAAATTGCAGGACTCACCTCATAGCAACGAAAGCATCTGCGTTGTTAGATCAAAATCCACATCAACAGTCCTAGATATGGTTTCTAATTAACACGCAATTTTTATTTTGTTTTCACTTAATTAATGAAAATCATGCAATATGCAATGCATGCCACTAATTTAACATGAAATGATATGACATGGCAACATGACTTAGCTATATGACCTAAGCAATATGACATAACTAAGCATGTAGCCTATCCTAAGCATGAGATGGATTTATTCTAAATAATTTTTTTTGTATTTTCTTTGAGATTCGAAATTAAGGAAATGCAACATTTAAATATGCAATCTAAATTAATCTAATGACTGACAATTTCTAATTAAATGAACCTCACAAAAATCACTAAATGATGTGCATTGTATGAACCTAATTCTATATGACGTGCACATGGTTTTTATTCTAAATAAGCATGCAATTTATTCTAATATGCAATGACGTGCAAAGAATGCCATAATTCTAATTTTTTTATGAAACTCGAAATTAAACGGCCAAATAATTAAACATGCAATTCAAATTTTAATAAAAACTAACATCCTAAATGAATGCATTTTTTTTGGATTTTTCATTTTTTCAAAAATTCGAAATAAATAAATTTCCTATTCTAAACATGCAAGATAACCCTAAAATGATGAATATTCTAAGACGAACCTAATCTAACTCAGATTTTTTTGGATCTTTCGTTTCTTTTACGGGAGCAATCAAAATAAGACATCAAGAACAACACGGCAACAAATCAGAAGCAAGATGTCATCCATGTCCATTTTGGAAATAAATTGACGAATTGTATCTCGCGCATGAGATCGGATTGGCCAATTTCAAATAAAATCGCGAATCGTATCTCGAGCGTGAGATCGGATTGGCGATTTTTCCGTGCGATTGCGAGTCATATTTCGAGCGTGAAATCGGACTGTCAATCATACGCACGTTGCGAAATTAGGAAGATTTCCCAATTTAGAAGGCTACTCGAAATTACGGATATATTAGCATATCGGGAATTTCCATCATGTGTATCAACGGATATTTCAAATGAGGAAACTGAATATTAGGAAATCAAATAAAACGAAATTTTTACCTAATCCAATATTGATTTCCAAATTTGGACCTTGCGCAATCGGACCGGGATCGCAATCGGCGGGCAACGGGGTGGTGGATGACAACTAGCGGTGGATCGTGGTGGCGATCCGCTGCAAACGGTGGTTCGGCTTGGACAGCAGCCGAGATGGAGGACTCACGGTGATGCCTCGATGATTCGAGACAGGTGATGGCTCACGAGCGGTGGTTGCGACGCGACGCACTTGCGAGGGAACCGCTCACGATAAGGTGGCTCGCCAAAGGAGATCGTGGCGAATTAATATTTGGTCTTTTAGTCGGACCAAATAATCTCCACCGAGAGCTCTAAAGTCAATACCTTTTTGTCTTCAATCTCACGTATGCTTCTTTCTCAAGAACTCACGGTTAAGTCTCCAGATTTCACCAGGCAATAAGAGACAAATTCCACCGCTTCGGTCAAAAATCAAAACAACCCGCGATCTTTGAAGATGTGCTCGTACGATGAATTCATGGCTGGGGACTTCCAGCTGCAACAAGGAAAGAACTCAAATGTGGTGGGTTAGCTTTCTTGCCGTAAGTGTTACGATGGTGCGGCGAGCAACTCGTCGTTGAGTGGCACTAGCAATATGGAGTCACAAGAGCAAGACAGCAACCTCCCTGGCATGGCTTCGTGAGATGGATGACGGCGGTGAAAGCTCGAGGAAAGGATGGCAACGGCTCATCGGGTTTGCCAAAAGACAAATATTGCTCGGAGATTCAATGGGATTGTCGGGGCGGTGACTGGATTCGGTCAAGAAAGACCTGCACTAATAAAAATTCAAACGAAAGCAAAATAACTGGATCGGTGGAAGTCTGGGGCACGTCAAGGACTGCTGTGTTCACCGAAAAACCTGCGAAAATTCAACCAAGAATACAAAACCGGCATTGGCTGCTCATCATAGACTCTGGAAATCACCGGGCGCCCTGGATGTAGAGCTTGGGCGTAGCCAGGAAAGCCGCACGGCACCGGGACCACTGCTGAGCGAGGAACAGGGACTGAAGGAAACCTCCACCGATTGCTGAATTCCGTAGACAAGTCGCGGTCTGGGAGCCGTGCCAGATCTTGTGTTTCTCTCTCTCTCTCCACGATGAGAAATCGTGAATTTTATTTTCTTAGATCCAATCCTCCGTCCGTGTACTCTCCCTGTTCTTTCACGTGTCACTTACGAATCACACTGATGCACGGCAATAGCTTCTCAGCTTCGTTGGGCAGCAGCAGCTGGCAGCAAGGACACCGACGGCAGCGACGAAGATCGGTGAAAGCGTGGCCGTGAGGATGTATGACTGACCGTAGCCTCCCTCTCCTTCCTCTCTATTCACGTGTATTCTCTTGGCTGTGTTTTGAAATTCTAATTTGCTCGCCTCCACGATTTCTCCTCTTGGCTTTTTTCTCTCTAAAGCTCTCTCTGTGCCGTGTATTCGAAGTCCTCCTCTTTTCAGAATCGTGGCCGTATGTGTCGATTGTGTGGCCCCCCTTCTATTCTTCGTCTACGAAGGTCCTTTATAGGCAGAGGGTTTGAACTATCATGGAAAGAAAGCATATTTTGTTTCCTTCTGTGTGCATGCTTTGAAATATATTCTATTTCCTTTTCTTTTTCTCATTGACCGAATGCCTTCTCTGGAGGGATATATCTTTTTTTGCAAATCCGTGTGCCCGCAGTGTAGAACGTGCCCAACATTCCCTTCTCATGCTGATCTTTCGAATTTCCTTTGTGCATATTGTATGAATCGGACCAAATAAATTCTTTCCTCTTAAAATAATGCTGGTCGATTTCTTGCTCCCCACGTTGACCGAATTATGGCTAAGCGCATAATTTTCCTTCACGCGGATGGGCTTCTCCATGTGCGAATCGGTGGCCGCTTACACGCTCTCCTTCCTTTGCATTCGTTCCCTTAAATGCACAAATATGTCGGTGCCAATATGCTGGAAATTTCTTAATCAACTTTTAACAATTTAGGACACCCATGTAAATGTAATATCAATCACCACGGAGGAATTATTCACTTATCCAAAGTTTAAAGCCATCCATTCACCGCCGGCCCAACAAATATGCAATTAAATGAAATATGCTCCTAATGACCATATGTTATCCAATTATATTTTTTTAGGGGTTAAAATTAATCCCTGATTTTTATGCGATAAATGACTAAATGGGTCGCAAAATTTAGGTGTCAACAGAGTACAATAATAGCTCTTCTTTTATTTCAGGAGAGAACAAAAGGACAGTTTTATGCTTTGTTTCCAGTAATTACCTGAAGATGCGGTTGCAGTGTTGGAAAAGGGCTGATTGGAGGGGAAAGGATCAGTCCTCCCGTTTTTATTCAACATCGATAAAATTCGTGGCGTCGGAGTTCACAAATAGTTCGATCGACCCTAGATTCCATGCAAACCAATTGAATCATTACAAGTGGAACGAACGAGGCGTGCGCTTTTGGAAGAATCAATCCCCATGTTCACCCGGTGATTCACGAATTTAAGTTCTTTTTTCAACTTTCTATTTTCTTTAAAATAACGTGACCCTATTTCCGTGGTTGGGTTGGGAATAATCCCCTTTATGTTTTGGCCAGTCAAGACCTAATTTATGCTGATGATTGCGTACTCGGTACCCTTCGATAATGGTGCCAACTTATGCTTTTGTTTCCAAGCCTCGCGTTGGCGATAATTCCAACCACTTAAAGTGTTCCATAATAATAATAATAATAATAAAATGCTTTGGACTGTAAGCATCTTTGTGATTCCGAAATAGACCAACGCGACCGGCAATTTTCAAAGTTGGACTCAAAACAACGATCAAGTAAGTCACTCAATCATCTAATTTCTACGGCAAAGGTAACGTGGACTAACCAGAAATAGTCCATATAATGCGAACTGTAGAATACAGAATGCAAATGTAACAGCGATAGCCAAACCAAACAAAAAATAATTGAGTAAAAAGAGGAGAAAATTTTAGCGCCGTGATCCATACCTCATCAAGCGAATTAAAAATTAAGCCGTATGTGTTGGTGACGCCTTATCACGGCCGTCAAAGTCAGCTCTTGTATAACCATTAGAGTTTACCTCAGTAGCCACCCTTCCAACATGAAAAAGGAAGGTGGGGGGTTCGAATCCCCACTTTCTTAGGAAGTTGGGTTGGGGGACGAATTAGTTTCAGGTGTGGGTTTTAATTCATATGCTCTACAATGAGGCATGACAAAACTCTAAGAGCGAGAATTAGAATATGAGTAGAGTAGGACCAACTAAAAAAATATATATATATATCAGCTCCTGTATCCCTTGACCCACGGCCGTCCCGCAAACCTCACAAACTTCTCGTACATATACTAAACGCCACATCAATTCTGTGGTTATTATTTTTGGGTATGTGCAATTTTTTTCTCGGCTGATCGGGGCATAAGCGTTAATTATGCGGCAATACCATGTTGGCACATCATGCCGTTTTTATTTGTTTCTTAAGATAAATTAAAAATAAGGAATTTGCCGGCAACTTTTCCTTCTTATCTTGTCAATTATCGTTCACAAGGCGCTGGTTAATTTCCCTGAAAAACATGCTTTGAAGATCTAAGCTCTTCTTTTAGATGACACAGATAATCTTGCGAATGTGATACATGTATTTTAGTTTCAGTGCATGGACCGCGCGCATTTTGCATGGATCATCCTCTTCTATTATTTTCAAGTACCGAAAACTTCTCAGTGCCGTAAAATGACATTTGTTGGCAAGATTTAATTATTTTTTGTCCCCAATCTTAAGATCGGTTGACTTTTGATGCTGTCACATCAAGCAAAACTATTTAATAAAGCTATCGTAGCTGATACAATTTTCTAGACAATAATCATCTTCTTTTTAACACGATGACATGCTTTCATAGTAAGTAGTGTCAAAAAAATTATAAACCTTTTATACCGTGACAATTTAGTCATAAACATTTTATTAATATCAATTTAATCATATGATGTCAATTTAGTCTTAAAATTTTTTATTCAATGCCAGTTCAGTTATTCTAGTTAATTTTGGTCAAATTTTGCTAATATGGACGCCAGTCGGTTGATGTAGCATGACAAGCGCTAAGGTAGACAATTTTATTTTATTTGTCCTTTTCCATTTCTTTTTTTTTTCTTTTTGGCTTCTCCTCCCCCTTATTGCAAGGTCTGGCGATCGGCTCTAGCGAGCCTCACTAGACACTGGCGAGGCTCGAGCCCTTGCCAGAGGCCATGAGGTCGAGGCTGGCTTGAGGCCACCCAAGCTGCAAGGGCCACCTCGCACTAGGCTATCGAGGCTTGTGTCACATATCAACCCACTTCGGACGTGCGACAACCCTCACTTACTCTTTCACTTAGGTCATTTACTTATAACATCTCACAAGGCGTCGCCGACCCATTCATAATATCAATTATATATACGCAAGCGGGAGCAGAAACAATTCACCCAACCAACAAACAGGGATAGATAGGAACACATCAACAAAGTCTTTCATAAACACATCTATTAGCCAATATAAATTAACTTTAATTACACCCCACGAAGTTTAGCCATACACACACTTCCAAAAAGGATTTGGGGATTGGCCTTGCACCTCTATGCTACGAGACGACTTCAAAAGAGTGGTATCTACTACGCGTCTAGGTTATAAAGCCCTGGCTTGGGCCCAATGTCCAGTGTCCACCTCCAGATCTGGATCTACCTCAAGGTTAATGACATCGTCGTCAACAGTATCCCTATCCATGGGGCCTCGACTAGCACCCTTGGATCCCTAACCTGATAGTCCATCAAATCCCCAGAGAGTGCCCCAACGCTCCCCTCTAAACCAAACATACTAGGCTTTGAACCTATGGGGTAGTAGGTTAAGCAACCCCTCGTCCACCCAAATGATAGTCACATGCTTCTTGTATCTAGCATCCGTGCCCTTAGTCGGAGAGAGGGTCACCTCGGTGTGTTGATCCATGGCACCCCAAAACGAACGAGGCAGTATAGCTTAGACATGCTTAGGACCTGTAAAACATTTGAATCACCAGAATGAGATAAAACTCAGCAAGTGAACTTCATAGACCTCGTGCAAGGGAGTCCTTCACCTCGAAGTCACCCTAAAAATGCAACTTATCTATCAATGGTAGATCAATAGCAAAGCAACTCCTGCTTTGCCTTAACTATAAGCAGGAACAATTATCTCACCCTTTTCATGCCATCATAACATAAGTACCTATGCAAATCTCACTCTAATTCACATACTTATAAGGCAGAAATAAGAACGGGCAATGTCTCATACTCTCGCACCAATGCCATTTAATAATTCAAACGTAATCAAATATCATTCTCATGCAACTCATATATCTTCATTCCATATAGGTGTAAGTCATATCATTATTCTCAAAACATGCATTAGTACTCATGCACTTTGCACACATGGCATCTTGAGAATCGCATGGCATCTCATACTATCACGCTATTCTCGAGACCATGATTTCATATTATTACAATCGCTTAGGGCCTAAGGCCAACCTGAAGGTCAATAGTCAACCGGGGTAACTGAGTATTGTCTCACCCTATCAAGCACAGCATCATCCCATGTAAAAGCATCAATACGGCATTATTTGTAAGGAGCTCATTCCGAAATCCATCCGCAACTGGCATCCCATTAACTTGGGGGCATTCGAATTGAATCGAGTATCATCTCTTGTAAATGCGTCAGGATGGAATCATTACCCCGTGTAAACGCATCAAGGTCATTATGTGATCACACGAGCACATCATCACTCAAGTCCATTGTTATCTTTCTCATTAGTCCAGTATAAATGCCTTAATGGCGTGCCAAGTGGAGTGTGTCTCATGACCTATTGGAAGTACATCAATAAAATATGCTGAGCACAAAACAAGAATCCATGCTTTGACTTGTTAAGTTGAGCATTGGCTTAAGTCCAACTCGGATCGGAAACGATAGCCTCAATATGGCACCAAGACTAAGGAAGGACCAATCCGTCGTGACATGATCACCGACCTAGTACTAGACTTAACTTGAGAACAATATGTCTCAGTATCGCACCAATACCAAGAAAGGACTGACCCGTCGTGACATGATCACCGACCTAATACCAGACTTAGCTCAAGAACGATACGTCTCAGTATCGAATCGAGACTAAGAAAAGACTAACCCGTCATGACATGATCACCAATCTAGTACCGAACTTGGCTCGGGAACAATACGTCTCAATATTGCCGATCCCAAGAGAGAGACTTAACCCGACGTGCTTCCTTGTTTGTCCAAGAACCATCGAATATCTTGTCTCGGAGGCTCGAGGTGTTCTCACGCATCGACCGTAGACAAGGAACATAACACATGTATAGTGACTACTTCCAATGAACACATATAATACATTGCCATTGATATTAAGCAACATTACCTAGGACCTACACATCCAACAACACCACGAGATTTTCATTTTCTTTCTTTCTCATTAATAAAGTATGATGCCCATGCAATATGCAATAACCTTAGCCACACGCCATCATTTCACACTCGTATCTCATATCATGTCATACAAATGCACCAACTAATTTACAAAGCCATGGCACATAAATCACTCATCAAAGTAAGATAAGTCGTGGCAATTGAACATGAGTCATTAAAATCATCTATCGTATGCCATCATAATCTATCTAATAACTCATCTCATTAATATAACATATCTTATAACCATCACTTATTTCATTAACATACCTAATCACAGCATCATGTCATATAACATATATTACCACATAATAATTTATCACTCTAATATAGCACATCACATTAACATACACCACACTTCACTTATCATATCTTAACAACTTATTATATAACTACTTATCACATATTGACAACTTATCGGCAAAACTTGATAATCTATCACGATAGCCTATCGATAAAACATGATAACTTATTAGCAAAACTCGATAACCTATCGTGATAACTTATCGATAAAACATGGTAACTTATCGACAAAACTCGATAACCTATCGTGATAACTTGTTGACAAAATATGATAACTTATCGACAAAATTTAATAACCTATCATGATAACCTATTGATAAAACATGATAACTTATCGTCCAAACTTAATAACCTATCGCAACCTATCTGTTGACACCCGAAATTTTCGTCGACATTTTAATCATCAATTTTGTAAAAAAATAAACAAAAAAAGAAAAGAGAGAAAAAGAAAAAATGGAGAGAAAATCCCAATTAGTTCGCATTTAATCATCTACATTCATCACGCATCATGGCCGTTGAAATATGCATGTGATCAATTAGAAGAACTCTTAAAAGATCAAATCCTAGCCCTTAGTTCAATCCAAGGGCTGAGATTTGATCTTACTTGAAAATATATAAAGAAAAAGAGAAAAAAGGAGGGAGGAGGCCATTCACGATCGTTTTCTTTCTTCGGTCTCTCTCTCTCTCTCGAATTTTGGGCGCGCGGATTTTCTCTCGGAGACGCTCTCTCGCGGGGGGAGGGGCTCTCTCGGATTCTCTCTCGGACGGACTCTCTCGGACTCTCGCTCTCTGAATCTCAACCTCCTCCTCTGCACTTCCGGGGAAAACCCTAGAGGATAGAGTAACCGCCGGCGAAGGAGCTCGAGGTGAGGGACTTAGATCCGAAGCCGATCAACGGCGGTGACAGCAGCGACGACAACGCCGCTTAACCGATCTTCTCTTTGGATCGGGCTCACCGGATCGGTGAGCCCTCTTTCTATCCTTCTCGATCCGTTAGGGTTTCGATTTCTATTCTCTCTTTGAATCCGTTCGGGTCGTGGATTCTAATCTGATTCTCTCCCTCGGTTCTGTTTCGCTGTTCTTTCCCGAGCTCCGGTCGGAGGTAAAGGTTTCCCTCCATTGGCGAGCGATTGAAGATCAAGCTCCGGCGGTTGAAGATCGTGAGGATTTGATTCTTTCTCAGAGATCGGACGCTTGTTTGCTCGATCGGTGGTTCTCTCTCTGGATTGAGCTCGCTGGATCAGGTGCTCTCTTTATTCCTCTCTCTTGTTTGCTTTGTCTCGCGCACGATCTGTCGCGTTGTTTTTCTCTCGGCTCTGTTTTTGGTTCGATCAGGTAACATCTTTGCTATTGGCCTATTCGTAACACCTATATCAACATTTAGAAGAATGATCAGAAACCAGTCGACGGAGCAATTCTCTAGGCTCTTATATATATGCTCTCTTGTACTGTTTGCTTTGCACATGGTATAGCACGCTGCTAATATCGAGTAATGACATGATGGTGACGATGAACTCCACGGATGTATCTTTTTTCGGTTGGAATATATAGTTCTCTGTGTGATATATGCAGATAAACAGAAAATATGATGATGTTGGAATTGCTCTTGGTTGTTTTTTAGCATTTT
Source organism: Eucalyptus virginea (assembly GCA_014182375.1). Taxonomy (NCBI): domain Eukaryota; kingdom Viridiplantae; phylum Streptophyta; class Magnoliopsida; order Myrtales; family Myrtaceae; genus Eucalyptus; species Eucalyptus virginea. Next base: position 20,829,206 of record CM024522.1, on the reverse strand, counting down.
TGTAATTGTAATAGTTACGAGCTTACCTATAACAGACGCTGACCTGTGGAGGGACATTGTTGGGATTATAAGTATTATCTCCAGCATATTTCTTTCAAATATGATGATGCATTGAATCAAAATTTTGTTTTTTAGTTGTTACATTCGGCATGATTGGATATTAGAATTTAGATGGGTAGAGATATATCGTTAGCCGCAGCAATAAAGAAATTTAAATGTCTTGAAACAGGAAGCATTTCATCCTGCTTGTTCACTTCATTCAATGGTCATTTTCAGGCTCCATAGGACTGATAAATGTATCCCTGCATTTGATTTTCCTGTTTGGCCTTGTTCAGAAATGTAAGAAAGGTGGCTAGCTTAACTCCCACTTTTGTAGATATAAGAAGGGTAGATTGCTGTTTTTACCTCTTTTTATATGTTGATGCTGGTGCCATATTCTGATGTTACCTAAGCTTTTAGCATTTTAGTCCAGAAGAAGTCCTGAATTTTTCTCATCTATACAGACGCTCGCTTTAAATACATGAGGTTTATTTTGATTGCTTTACTTCTCACCTTGATACGAGCTGGTTGCTGTGGTTCTCTGTGTTCGAAGTCTTCATGGCGGTCGAAGACGGTTCGATTATCTTTCCAATGAGCTATAGAATGCCCTAATCAGACTTCATTTAATATGATTTTTGTCTGTCCAAAGTCTGGTCCAGAATCTGCCAAATGTTTGTCTCTCTGTTTTGGGATAACCTTCTGTGCAAATGACTTAATATGAGCTGGTTGTTGTGGTTTTCTGTGTTCAAAGTCTTCATGAAAGTCGAAGATGGTTTAAATATCTTTCCAATGAGCTATAGAATGCGCTGATTGAATCTCATTTGATATGGTTTTCACATGTCCAAAGTTCAGTCCGGAATCTGTCCTGTTTGAGACCTGATGCGTGTGCTCGAATTTGAGTTAGTAAACATGCTTGTCTGGAGTTGAATCTTTCATGAGAGTCATTGGAAATTTCATAAACTTTCTAACAAGGTATAGCTTGAATCAAGTGATCATCGTTAGTAAGGTCAATGGCTTCCATAAAGTCACGCTTGAGTTGCTGCAATCTGTACTGTTGGTTTCTTGCCCTGTTTCTTTTCTGCTTTTTCATATAGATTTTTGTGAACAAAGTAGGACTTTGATGTCTCATGATAGATGATCGGGACATTTCCTTCTATATACTTGGACTTTCATGGATTTTCTTTATGTCTTCATTTCAATGAATATCATCCATGTTTTGTGCAATCCCTGCTGTGATTCTAATTGATTGTGTTTCTATGAAAATGTCTTCACTCAAGTTCCTTAAGAGCATACTTGATGCTTGATGCTTTCTAGACATACTTAGAGCATATCATAAGCTTTGCAATGATATATGGCATGCCTCATTTGAAGATCATTGACCATATAAAAACCATGCATCAAGTCGATATACCACAACTGAAATTGTCATGCATTTTGCTTCTAATGACAAGTCACATATCAATGTTAATAGATTTGTGTGACCTTTTGTACATAGATTTAGGGCTGAATGTCTAAATCAAACATTTTCTTCACATTTAACCCTACGTCATGTTCAAATTTCATGATTTTCATGCATTGATTAGATGACTTGGTAAGTCTGTTATCATGCATTATTTTCTGGTTTGCTTGTGATTGATTTGCATGCTTTATCGATTGTTGCTTTTCGACCATGAATTTGATCTTATTTGAACTTGATACATCTTAGGAAATTTCATTCATGAAAGTTGTTCTTCATGAAATGCCTGATGTTCTGTGCTTTTCCTAGAACCAATCATACATGGGTTTTACCCCAATTGCTTTGATCTTATTTGTGATGTTTGTTTCCTTTCACTGTATATGCCTAGTTATAGGTTTCTTAGATTAGGTTTAGATTAGAATCTCGAAAAATGGAGAAGGCGTGAAGATGGTGGAGGTCGATGTCCATTCCGACCATTTTTCATGTAATACCCATTTTCCCGACATATGTCTCGGGCTCCATTTGTTGTATAAAACCCGACGAGTTGCGGGTTTTCTTTCTTTTCTTTTTAATTGTTCCTCTTTTATATTTTTAGGATTGCCTGATAGATTTACGGCTTTTCCTTGATTGCTTACTTAATGTCTTGCACTTTCAATTTCATTGATTGTTTTCTTTTCATTTTTTTAGAAATAGAATAGCATGAAAATGATCAACCACGCATGATCACTTAGCCTAGGAATTGATGATCCCGAAAATGTAAAAAGAAACGCATGGACATATTAGGAAAAACACAACATACTGTTTAGGTACCGAAAGGGCGCTAATAGCAATATTAGCGTAACCCAAGTCCCCGAACCTAGATATCTCGGTTGCGTAGGAATCGAGGGAACACTCCCGACCCTCGATTGGGTTTCTAGCCGACCCCCAAAATTGAGGCTAGTGGCGACTCCCGTCTATTTTTAGGTTGTTAAATGCCTAGATTGCATAAATAAAACCTACTGTCACGCGGGGTACGAGCTTGGGAGAGCTCGTGATCTTGAGATCAAGTATCCCTAAACCCGACCTTTCCCCATTCTTGGATATCTTTTCGAGGGGGCGGCGAGATCGGGTCGCGACAACCTATCAATAAAACGCAATAATCTAGCTCAATAACTTGTCAATGCCCTACTATAACTTATCGTTTAAAACCCATTTATCACACCATCAAAGTATCATTTAACCTCAATCTAGCCCTACACTAATCTCTAAGTGCAATAACAACCTATTCAAGGGCTATAAAGCCACTCACACCCAAGCTCAAGCTTTAAAAAGCATCGGGGGAGGAGCACCAAGACCAGACAATGGTTGGGGCTACTAGTCACGCCCCAACAACTCACGTGGGTAGGCTGGACGACGTCTCGAGCTGCGGCATGGCAATCGCTCGATGGCAGCTCAATGGTGGATGGCCTCCCCTAGACTAATGGTGTCCAAACTACGAACAAAGAGGGAGAGAGAGGGCTGTTGTGAGGGCTGGAGAGCAGCTTCCTCGTCTCCAAAATTATGACTTGGTGACAGGAACAACAGTGCAAAGGGCGGTTCAACAACGGTGGTGTGACGGACTATCGTCGATGAGGGAAACAAGAGGAAAAGTTAGGGAAAAAACTTGAGATGAAGATGAAAATGGAGGTGGGGCATTTTGGCTATCCTCGAAAGAGAGAGAAAGTGAGATTGAAAGCAAAAGGTGAGAAAAAATGAGAGTGAGCGGGAGAGAGAGAAAAGGCAAGGCTAACAATTCTAGGGGAAAAGGAGAGGGAGAAAGAAAGAAATCTTTGCCAATTATTGCCTTGTACTCCAAATCTCTCACATTCACTAAATCTAGGATTCACTTGATATGGGAATAACTTCTTGAAGGGGGCAAATCCAAGGCAATTAATGAAGGGATTTGCACAAGAGAATTAGGGGAATAGGTTAGGCTTGTAGGAATGATGTCATTCCTCTTCTTCAACCACACATGAGCGCCCAAGCCTCGCCAATTCCACCTTTGCCCTTTTGTCTTTAGTTGATTGAGGGGGCAATTTGGTCATTTTACCAAAATTGTGCACTATTCACACATTATTCATGTACTTGAAGGTAATAAATGCACTGACAAAAAAAAAAAAAAAAGGTAATAAATGCCGAGATCTTGTAATAATGGTCCTAAAAGGCTAGGAGAGCCCATGGCCCTGCCTTGGGCTACCCAATGTGGGCATGGGCCCATTTGAGCCTTCCTCCATGGGCTTGGGCCCATTGGGCCATCTAACATGGGCTTGGGCTCACCCGAGTCCTTGTTCGTGTCCCATTCCCAACTTTCTGAATTTCCGCATTCCATTGATGAACATTCGAGTTTTTACCTCATAATGGCCTTCTTTATATTTTCGTAGTCTGACGATCCCCATTGAAATCTCGTCCAAAGATTGGTCATTGTTTCAATTCCGTGATAAAAATCAAGGTCAAATTGAGGATGCTACAGCTTGCCCTCGTCGGCCATGGGCAAGGCCCAACCTCACTAGATCTGGCAAGGTCTTACCCAACCATGGGTGAGGGCTTGAGCCCTTGCTTGTGAAGGTGAGCAATGGGTATGAGGCTTCAAATTTGAACAACTTGCTTTGAGTCTTCAAGACCAAGGACAAGATTGAATAAGGCATTCTTGTGACGGACGAGTGAACAGCGACTATACGCACTCCAAGGAAGGCAACAGTCGGCAATGAAGAGCTAGGAGGGAGTTTGGTGGAAATCACCAAGAAAGCCACTTCACAAGCTCGAAAGTTCCATCAATCTAAGCCACCAATGCCCTCTACCTGGTTCTCTCCAATGTATAGGCTTATCAACTGTGGGTGATGATAAACCGATAGCATTCAATGGCCAATTTTGAGGGCGGCCCCAACTCCGAGCATCACCTCTAGAGTCCCCTCTCTCTCTAGCCCCCGTTCTCTTCTCCATGCGTCCTTGACTCCTCACACAAGCCCCCAATCTTCGCCGACTAGACTCGAAGACAACCAAATTATATTGCCATGCTCGCACCACTGGCAACAAATCATCTACCACCGTGCCCGCGAGTGACTGAGATATAGAGATGGGCCACATAGCCAACACTCAAAGCCTCTGCAGGAACTTCTATTTTTAGCAAATTATTGCACAAATAATTCCTTAAAATTGTTGGGAAAATATAATGAACGATTGGGAAGATCAATGAAGTCAAACTTTAAAGCATGATATCACTTTTTATAAGGAATTATTTGCCCCCACAACTTTACTAATAATCACCGACAAAATTCCTGTAAAATACAATAAAGTCTCAATTGAGAATATTATATAGTAATTCAAGTATTTATTCAAAATCTCTTAAAGGAAACAATCAAAATGATAGTTGTAGTTTTTGGAAAGAAATTTCTAAAAGTCTTTATCATAATTGATCCCATAAACCGACGTATTTATCTGTGTCTTTTGAATAGAGTTAACCCTTCAGAAAAAAAGGTTGCAAAATAAATGAGTATGTTTTCAAAGGTTATCTTGAAAAGACATAAAAAAAAAAAAATTGGAATTAAATAAATAAAATATAAAAAATAACCATAACTCATTTATGAATAGTCACACTATTTCAACAAGACACTATGATTAATTTTTATAATCATAAATCTAAATTTTTCAATAAATAAAAATAATGATCATTGATTAGTCTCAAATCTCATCCATATGCACACTCATATCTTTTTGATGTGGGACAATGCACCTCTTAACTTATTTTACAAATAAACAGCCAACAATAAGTGGCTCAATATCCCAAGGACAAAGGGGACAATCTTTCAAACAACTTACTAGAGTCGAACAATTAGACTCCAGCATTAGTTTCCGATGAGGCCGATCAACAAAGTGTTGGAGAGCATCATGATAGTTAAGGGTTTCGGCTTGAAGAGTAGAAGACACACAGAGTGGTTGCGCAAGGCGTTCCATCAATCTTCCTTCTAAATTGTGGCACACGCTCACAATTGCCCCTACCATGGTCCATGAGAGGTGAGATCCATCAGTGTTTATCTTCATAGAATTCGGGTTTGGTGGTCTTTATCTTGGTTATAAGTTCATCAATATAGCATCATGCTTTAAAAGTGTGTTTAGTAGCCATTCTATTCCCGAAAATAATTTTTGTTTATAAATTATTCTTTTTTATTATGTTCCCTAAATGAGTTTCTAAGCATTTGAAGACATTTGGTAATTTATTACTAAAATAAAAATGCGTTTGATATGACCTTTAATTTTTTTCTTTAACTTAGAATTTCTTATAATTTTTTTGATACTTTGATTATTTTTTTCTCTTTTTTGTCTCTCAACTCTTTTTTTCTTTTTTTTTCTTTTTCCTTCCCTCTTCTTCTTCTCTAGCCAATCGTCGGCCATGACAATGGCCAGTGACCAATTGGGCGATTTCCAGCAACCTCGCTAGGGCCTCGCCCTAACCTAGCAAGGCTTGACCTCACCTAGCCAATGCGGGGCCGATTGGGCAAGTGGCGACCAAGCATGTTGGTGGCTGGCAACTAGCAATGAGGAAGAAGAAGACGAAGAAAAGAAAAGAGAAAGAAATAAAATGATTTGGCTTGATTTTGGAGTTGTTGTCGGGAATAAAGAATAAATTTTTTTCTACTTCTTGATTATGTTTCAAATATATTCTCAGAAACAAAAAAGTTATCAAATAGAATTCTATTTTTTTTCTTACTTCGGAAACAAAAGAATAAAACCAAACACTGTCTAGCACGTTACCAAACAAACTCCTAAGTTTCTTCTATTCCACTTTGCATGATTGCAATACATGTCAAGAGCAAAGTCGATTATGCCAATCGGGTCCAGCTGCTTGTGATGGCAGACGAGGGAGTTACGCACTAACCAGATTTTCCAGAGGGTGACTCCAATTGTTGTGTTGGAGAAGGGCAAATTGGAGGAGGGAGGATAAGTCCTCCCATTTTTCTTCATTGCCAATAAAATTCGTTGTGTCGGAATTCATAAATAGTTTGATTGACCTTAGATTCCATGCGAACAAATTGAATTATTGACAGCGGAACGAATAAGGCGTACGCTTTTGGAAGAATCGATCCTTGTGTTCACTCGGATTTTCAATTTCGTTATTACTAATTCTGTCAGGTGATTCCCAAATTTAATTTTTTTGAATTTTCTATTTGCATGAAAATAACTTTTTTTTGAATTTTCTATTTGCATGAAAATAACTTGACCCTATTTCCGTGGTAGCGTTAGGAATGGGGTCAATTCAAAGGTATTCCGCGGGCTTAGCCCCTCCACGTTTTGGCCAATCAGTACTTAATTTATAATGGTGATTGCAGACTCGTAGCCCTTCGATTGTGACTTATTCTGTTTTTTTTTTCTATCAGCCTCGCATCGGCGATCGTTCTAGCCACCAACGTGTTCCACAGTAATAATAATATTATGCTTTGGACCAAAAGCATCTTTTCTGATCCAAAACAGACCACCCCGGTATTTTACCCGCGACAGATTATAATTAACCCACGCATACTTTGATCTAAAATCATATATTGAAAATTTTCTTGACGGTCCTGCAATTTTTAAAGTTAGAATTAAACTGAACTTTCAAGAACCTTCCTCATCCATCTAATTAATGGGGCAAAGGTGACATGGGCTACCAGAAATAGTCCATACGCAAGCGAACTGTAGATACAAAATGCAAATATCATAACGACAACAAAAATAAACGAATAAATACACATAAATTTATCAGCAAAATGTAATTAAGTCCTAAGACTTTCAAAAAATGTAATCGAGTCTTAAAACTTATCAAGTTGATATACAACTTGGCAAACGAAAAATGCATGCTAACAAATTTTAAGATTTGATTGCACTTTTTAAATAAGACTCAATTGCACTTTTATTATAAATTTTAAGACTTGATTGCATATTTTGAAACATTTAAGATTCAATTACACTTTAATGACAAATTTGAGTACTTCCCATACATTTATCCCTAAAAAAATGAAATTTTCAAATAAGTAAAACCATTTTCTCAAAATGAGAGTTAAAGTTGACCATGTCTCAAATAAAGGCCTAAAGTGATCAACTTAATCTCCAAAAAAGAAGTAAACTTAAAAATTAGCCAAATCTTATTTGCAGCTAGAGCTAGGGGTTTTTTCATCTAAGGACTTTTTTTTTAACTTTCTCTTTCTTTCTTTATTTCTATTCTCTTTTTCTTCCTTTCTCTTTCTCTTCTTCATCATCCTCATGCCTCTGTCTTCTTCACTTTGCGGATTGCCTTCTCTAGAGCCATCTCCATCTCCCTGCCGACCTTGCCATCAACGCCCTAAACCTCGTCCGCCACCGCCCTCAACAACAATTCCAGTACCTTCATCAAAAGATGGAGGTCAACCAAAGCCCTAAATCAAGCATGAAAAGGCCAAGATGTGACGCTCTACTTGATTTGACCCCCCACATCTCGTGCTCATGGTCGTGATAGTGGTAGAGCACGATGAGGTGTAAGCCGTTAGCTCATTGTCCTCGTCATCGTCGATGTTCAAACTCAGATTCGTCCTCAGGCAGGCTATGATCAGTCTCAACGAGGAAAAGCTGGAGTGAAATCCCTACGCCAAATTCATTGTCCTCGTCATCGTCGATGTTCAAACTCAGATTCGTCCTCAGGCAGGCTATGATCAGTCTCAACGAGGAAAAGCTGGAGTGAAATCCCTACGCCAAATTTATTAGAGGTTTTCACAGAATCGCTGTGATATTCATAAGCACCAATTCACCCAGTGAAATGGGTGGTTTTGGGGATTTCTGAGTGATTTTACATTTCTTTTTTGTCTTGTTATTCTCACTCGAATCTGTGCAAATAATTTGTCAGAGTTACATAGGTAAATTCATTTGCACATGCGTAGAACCAAAGTCATCCATTTCCGAGATTGAATGCTCTCGCTATTTTGATTTGAATCGGTACTGGTGGCGAATATCTTTGATCACAAGTCAAGATGATTCAACAATCTTTGGAGATAACCAGCATAGCCAAATTCATTAGTAGGGAGCACATGAAACTGTTAATTTAATCACTAGTATAAGTTCTTACAAGCAAAAAAAATAAAACAAAACCCATTTATCGATATTTATAGATTATCAAGTTCATCATCATCGCTGGTCTCTTTGTGCCAATACTAGAAAGCCAATCTTCAAGTGGCAGCTCAAGAGGCTGTTCGACCGAGATTTCCTATGCGTCCTCGTTGAAGATACCGTTGCCCACGACTAATTGATCTTGCAGTTCTAAATTGATCCTCATGCTGATTCTATTTGATGCCAATTAGTCTATTGATGGAAAAATAGAACATTGTGCTTTAGAAAATCATTTTCTTTTATTCTGTATACTTTTTCCTTAGTTAGTTTTGTCCTCTGTATTATAAATAGGATTATGAGTGTACATCATTAATCAGTGAAAAATGAATACATAGTAGACTTTCCACGGTATCCTTTCTTCACTCAACTTTCTTTCATGATATCAGAGCAACCTCCTTTTTTTACCTAGCTTCCCCGCATTTTTTGCCCAGCATCAGAGTTACTCTTTCCTCACCATTCTTCATTCGAAACCTGTGAAGAAAATTTTGCTTTTACCACCCGCGCAAAGTAAGGGAGACCATGACCAAAAACCAAACTTCAAGATCTGGATCACACGATGATTCAGAAACTTTTTCCAACAGTCAAGGAACGGAAAACTTACCTTCGGATCCGAGATCAAATCCGATGGATGAAAACCAAAATAAAGAAGGGAGCTAAACACGCCCCCAATGGACTTCAGGATCATATGTACAATGGATCCCCGTTCAAGTTCAAACCAACCAGAGTGCTGTGGGCTATACGAAGGAGCCCATGGAGAGAATATCGGGCTAGGAGGGGGTCCAACAATTACCACCGGACACAACCCATGATCCGGATCTGGATTTAGTCAGTCATACCCGAACCAGAATGGTTCGGGTCCAATGGGTTTTCCCTACGCGGGATTTGGACCCGGTATTTTACCTCTTACAGGTATCCCCGACGGCTGGCCAGAACCATGCGACCCCCTGTACACAACTGCCGCCGATGATCCCGAACTCCCACTGATCTCGCAACAACTCAAAAGGCTGGAAAATTACTCCGTTTGGTCCCGAGAACTCTGATGGGCACTCATCACCAAGGATAAAAGATGGGTTCATTAACCTATCTCGGCCAACGAACACCTCGCACTGTGCAATCAAGGGTCTGCATGGTAACATTTTTATTTCTCCCGATCTCTATTCTTTTGTTCCCTAAAACAAAGAAAAGAACAGAAATCCGTTTAGTAATGTCAACTAATTTTTCTACTCCCCAAAATAGAAAAGTGGCCGAAGAATAGATTTTGGAATATAAATAAAAAGTGAAAAAAAAAAAAAGTAGTTTCTTGTTCCAGGAACAATTTCTAGAAATAAACTATTTTTTTTCTTTTTGCTATTTTTCTTCTTTTCTTCTTCCTTGCCGCGGCTGTCACCCTTGGATCCGCCATTGCTTGTGGCCACCATCGACCACCAACCACCTGCCCCCACCCACTACCGGCAGCCGCCAACCACCCAATTGTCGCCAACCAGTCACCCCCCAACCGTCGTCAGTCGACCATCGCCCTTCGCCATCGCCGACCGACCGTTAGCTGCCTTCAGCTGACCGTTGCCAACCGATCGTTAGCCAACTGCCAACAACCTTCATTGGCTAGCTGACTGCAACCATCCACCAGTGCCAACCATCTATCGCCGCCCGCCTCCCACAACAATCAGCAATCGACGTTTGGTAGTCAGCGAACAAGAAGAAAAAACAAAAAATACAAAAAAATTATAGATCATACCAAGCGCATTCCTATTCTTTTTCTATTCAGAGAATAGAAATTTTTTATAGTTACCAAACACATTATTTTACTCAAAAATTGTTCCAATGAGTAAAAATAGAAAAGAACTATTTCTTGGAAGAAATTGTTCTTCAAAACAAAAATGTTACCATTCGCCCCCCAATTGGTCCGAACTTAGATCGAAAACTACCCTACGCCAAAATTCGCCACCAAACTTGAGATGCCCAACAATTCTGGGAAAACATATGGAAAATGCTTGGAAACATTGATAGGGCGAAAATTTTCTCAATGACCCAATCTTTGTCGAAACTAAAGCAAGGGAATCTATCTATTTCAATGGTTTACAATCGTCTCTCGACACTATGGAATGAATTGGAAGAAGCCGAAGAAAAACTACATGGGCTAGAGGAAACCCTAGCTCAATACCGAGCAATTAGAAAGAGAAAGAAGGCAACGCGCTTTCTATTAGTCTTAAACAAAAGACACTTACCGTTCCGCAACCAAATCCTCGTCATGGAGTCGATTCCGTCACTTGGTCGTATATGCCAGCTAGCGGTACAAGAGGAGTTGCAACGACTAGCCTCATCGAAAATATCTCAAAGTCAGGGACCGGGTGGTCCTTGCAACCAAGGCAATGTCGAACCAATGCCTGCTCGCGATGAGGTCCAACCATGTAGGTTCGAGAAGCTTCAGGAAGGAGAGCTCGCGAGACTTAGGGTTCTGGAATGAAGAAGATAAACCCTTGTCTTCTTTCCAAACGGATGGATAAGATGGGCTTCGGCCATCCAACGGCTCAGGATGCATGTGATCATTATTCAGCACGAACAATCCAAATTTCATCATGCGATCGGACGGCACATATTACCCTACACAATCAATCAGCCCAAGTTTCATTCTTGCAACTCCAAGATCAGATGGCTCATAACAAGCCACATTAGGCCCAACCTGCAAAGGATCCAATGGACAATTTTTCCTCATCTTCTAACAAATCACATGCCCAAAATTCCAACAAAGGGAAAAGCAAATTTTGTGATTATTGCAAACATCTTTACCCTACCTTAAAAAATTGTTGAAAATTGCATGGAAAACCAAGAGACAAGGAAAAGAAAATGTGAGATATTTCTATTGCAGCACATGCCAAAGCTCATCAGCCTATCAATAAGGATTAATTCCAGCAAATTATGAGAGCTTTGAGCCAGCTAGGAGTAGAGGATAAAGTAAATAGCTATACAAGTATTTCTCACTACTTAAGCTCCATTTCAAGCAAAGCATGGATTATTGATTCAGGTACTAGTGATCACATAGTATACAATAGACATTTCTTTTCCAAAATCCATAAAGCATCCCCTCATACCTCTGTGCGGCTTCCAAATGGAGAGGATACTTCTGTCACCAAAATCGGGGAAATTCAACTTAACCCCTCCATCACTCTCAAGAATGTCTTACTAATTCCCCAATTTCAATTTAATCTCATCTCTATGTCTAAACTTTGCAAAGACAATTCCCGTCGCATTCTTTTTTATGCCAAAATCTGTTTCTTTCAAGCCCTTTCGATTGGGAAATTGATGGGCTTGGATAATAATCACAAGGGACTTTATTTTTGGGCTAATCTTCCCCCCAAAACCTTGATGTTTCGCATTTTCCCTTGAATAAGGGCACTCTATGTAATGCCAACATTACTAAAAATATTTTATATCATCAGCATTTAGGCCATAGCATCTCCTTTCCACATTCAAAATGTCATATCTACTGTTTAGCTAAACAGTCGCGATTACCCTTTCCACAAAGCGTTTCTCTTGCCAACATAGCTTTCTCTCTTTTACATATGGATATTTAGGGACCATACCACACTTCACACCGTGATGGAGCTCGTTTCTTTCTCATAGTTGTAGAAAATCATACAAGAGCAACTTGGGTTTTCTTGATGCAATCCAAGGCCCAAGTCCATTCATATCCGAGAGATTTTTTCACCCTTATTCAAAACTAGTTTCATAAATCCGTGTAGCCAATCCACACTAGTAATGCTCGAGAATTTTTCAATCATGAATGTTCTACATTATTCACTACAAATGACATCCTTCACGAAAGTTCCTGCACATATACTCCTCAGCAAAACAATGTTGTCGAAAGAAAACATTGTCACCTTCTAGAAGTTGCCTGTGCTCTTAAAAAATAAGCTTATATTCCTGAAATGTTCTCGGTAGATTGTGTGGTCACGGCTGCATACTTGATCAACCGGATACCATCCTGAATTATCGATGGAAAAACTCCATTCGAACTGCTTTTTGGTAAAAGTTCAGATACTTGCCATCTTCGTGTATTTGGTCGTTTATGTTATGCATTCACCATGGGACCTCAAGACAAATTAGGAACTCGTGCTCTCAAATGTGTATTCATGGGATACCCTACTCTTCAAAAGGGAAATTTAGTATATGATCCTTCCACTAGGCATTTCTTCATCAGTAGAGATGTTGTCTTCCATGAAGATGTTCTCCCTTTCCTGGAGGAGTTGTCTTCTCAATAGAATAACACAACTACCGAACATTGCCCATTTTTGACTGATGAAGATATTTTGACTCCTCCACAATGGTGTTTCCCTAAATATCACCTCTCATGGCCTCTTTACTTCCTGAATATAGTGGAATCTTACCATTGGACACACACAATATAGCTCTGAGTGTTTCACAAGAGGTGACGTCAGCATCTCCTATACCTCCTTTGTCACCAACATCTTCAAACGACACTTCTCCTAAATCGCATGGGATTGTTCCATCCACCGCATCAGTTGCTCCTTGACGTTCAAATCAGACTACAAGACCACCTACATGAACAACTAATTACATTTGTTCTACAATGAAGTCCTCCAGTACACACTATCCCATCTCATCATATGTTAGCTTTGCTCATCTTTCCCTACAGCATATGTGATGTATTAGCAAAATATATGAAGAACAGGAACTATCTTCATATGAAGAAGTTGTACAAGATCCTCATTGGCAACAAGCAATGGCAGATGAATTATGAGCTTTAATAGAAAATAAGACTTCAAACATTTTTCTCAGACCTACTCATCAAAAATCTATTGGTTGCAAGTGGGTGTACAAGATCAAATACAAGGTAGATGGCTTCATTGAAAGCTATAAAGCAAGACCAATGGCCAAACGGTTTACTCAAGGGAAGGTTTTGATTACACTGAAACATTGTCTCCAGTAGTGAAGGAAGTCACAATTTGCCCTTTTCTTTCTATTGCTACCATTCATGTTGGCCCCTTCATCAAATGGATGTTCATAATGCATTTCTTCATGGTGATCTCGAAAAGGAAATTTACATAGATCTTATGTCGGGTTTACGCTTACAGGGGGAGAATAAAGTATGTCGTCTCTATAAATCCCTATACATACTCAAGCAATCTTCTCATCATTGGTATGCCTATCATGATCTAACCTTGGGTGAACCACCTAGGTTTTCAGCTAATAAATTATTAAGTCTAAACTTAACTCAGGCTCTCCCAAGCTCATATCAATTTGCAACTTAGGTTGAAGTTCATAACACACAAATAATTTTACATTATATCACTCTAACACTCTTTTGGTACCTTTTTTCTTTTATTTTCAAAACTTAATTTTTGCAAGTGGCTTGGGTTGATTTTGACCTATCATGTAACAAACAAGGTGATCACACGAGTGCGCAACCATTGTTGAACACTCGATGAAACAAGACAACAAATAAATTGCAAACATGGGGAGGAAATACTTACCTTAATGCAACGCAAGCGTTTGCAAGGTTAGTTAAAAAAAACCACATTTATTAACCTAAATTTGATTTCCAATTAAAGCGCAGATCCACTCAAATCTCTTTTTGGTTTTTTCTTATATAAATGAAAACTAAGCTATACAGCATGCAATTTAACTAAATAGCCTAATTCTAATGACGGACAATTTCTAATTAAATGAACCTAGCAACAATTACTAAATGACATGCATTTCATAAAGCTAATTCTATATGACATGCACATAATATTTTTTGTATTTTTAAGATGAAAGCAATCAAAGAAAGATAATCACCAAATCATTCAAGCACCTTAAAGATATCATCCAATCAATTCAATCGAGGAAACAATACATGATTTTCTTGAATTTCGTAGATAAAATAGATAAATTGATCTAAAGCCTTAAAAATAAAAATATCAATTTTATTCCCATGCGATTAATTATTCCATCTAAAGCCTTATAGATAAAATAAAAAAATTGTTGTGCGATTGCGAATTAGGAAACAAATCCTAATAGGTATTGCCCATTAATCAAATATGCACGATAGATGTTGACAAAGATATATTAGGCATAAAATAATCAAATCAAATGTAGATAAGATAATTACTTAATTTTACAAGTAATATTGCCAAATTTGAACTCAATGAAATCGACTCGACGGATGTCCAGTAATGGCTCATGGGTGAGGCTCGACACAGTGGTGCTCCTCGGTAAAGGATGGCCGCGGTGGGGGTGCTCGTACAGGCAAGCAACAATGGAAAACAGCTCAAGCATGAATCAGGTCTTGGCTTGATGCTCGCGTGTATGGCAAGCAAGGACAGAAACCTACAAGAGCGAAAATTCAACACCTCTAGCCTTAGTGAGAATTTGCTAAGGGATCGGCCATGAGGCTACATAGTATTGTTTGACACCACAATGAATCGGTAGGACTTGAGATGAGGCTTTGAAAGATTGTCGTGTCTCTCCAAGTGAAGACCTCCGAGCAGAACTCTTGTTTTTCTTTACTATACTTTCCCCCTGACTTAGATCATCTCCAATTATTGTTCTTTAATCAAACTTCCACCAAGGCCCCTTTGACCACCGTTTGGAATTTTTTCTAACGTGCAGAGGCACAAGAACAATTAATCACAAACCGCACAAGGAGACACTTGGTGTGACACAAGGCCCTCAATGTCGTCAATCACAAGATGGAGCAACTATAGGTTCTTCAGTGCAAGATCGCGAATAGCTTTGTTGTCATGATGCGGGTCTTCTCGGATCAACATAAGCAGCAGGGACGCAACAGGTAAGAGATAGTAGCAACGTCGTCCACGTTGATACTGGAAGTGTAAGGACTCGAGAGCTATCACTGTATAATATTGTCCACTTTGGGCCTTCAACCCTCATGACTTTAAAATGCTTTACACATAGTAGAGAACCCAAGCATTATAAGCTAACCCAGAACTCCCTCCTAAGCGATGTGGGACAAGGACATGCGCTTGGCCTCGCCGTGTACTACCGAAGCAATCTTAGTTTGTCCCTCTATACTATCCCGGGTCTGGGTCATCACATTCCCCACCCCTCATGGCACAACACCCTCGTTGTGGCCCTACACACTACGGGAGTCGACTATGATACCACCTATAAGGACCCGAGGGCTACCACTATGTAATATTGTCGACTTTGGACCTTTGGCCCTCATAGTTTTAAAACACATTATAGATAGTAGAGAACCCAAGCCTTATAAGCCAACTTAGGACTCTCCCCTAAGCAATGTGGGACAAGAGATATGTGCTCAACCTTGCCCGCGTACTACCAAGGTGATCTTAGTCCATCCCTCCGTACTGCCCCGGGTCTGAGTTGTTACACTATAACGTCCTGGGCCTGTCACTATACACATTGTTTACTTTGGACACTAAGTCCTCATGGTTTTATTCTTCTTAGTGGCGGCCCATACTACCCCAAGAAAATGCGTATATATAATTAGAGAACTTAAAACCTTATAAGCCAACCCAAGACTCCTCCCTAAGTGATGTGGAACAAGAGATATGTGCTCAGCTTCGCCTGCATATTGCCGAGGTGTAGCCACCCCTACCATCCCTCTATACTACCCCAGGTCTGGGTCGTCACATTCTCCACCTTTTATGGCACAATGCCCTTGTTGTGAGCCCATACGCTACTAGAGTCAGTTCCGATACCACTTGGATGGTAGGGTAGGCTACACCTCGGCAATGCATGAGCAAGGCTAAAAGCATGTCTCTTGTCCCACATTACTTAAGGGGGAGTCCTAGGCTAACTTACAAAATTCCGGTTCTCTTAATGTACACATGTGTTTTCTTGGGATAGTATGGACTGCCCTAAGAAAAACAAAACCATGAGAACTTAGTGTTCGAAATAGACAATATGTGTACAGTAGCAAACCAAGACGTTACAAGAAATAAAGACGCAGATTGAAAACAACAGTCTTGCTCGAGTCAGCCACAGACGGAAGCTTGACGAGGATTAGCAAGCAATAACTCGTCACGGACAAGGCTCAGGATGACAATCAGAGCGGCAGCTCGGCGAAGCACCAACCTCGATCGTCTGCAACTCGGGCGATGGATTAGGAACAACATCGATTTGGGCTTGCAATGGCGGTGCAAGTAGTGTATTGTATTGAGAAAACTCCTATCAGTTTTTGAAGTTAACAAAATTTTCCTTCTCTTATTCTTACTCTGAGGAATATTAGACTTCCGTGTTATATCGTGGAATGCTGTCAAAGTCTATTTTACATCAGAAGTCTTTCCCACTCTAACAAAGATCCAAACTGAACCCAAGTCAAGGACGAAGATATAATCAGACTTGGGATTATTGATCTTTCAACAAGGATTCAGTACGAACAAGATATATCTGGCTTTCTGGCAAATAATCTCACTTACCTTTTCTAAATATATTGATTTGATCAATCATAGATTGATGAAATCAATTTCAAAGACAAGTTCCTTTTTGGAAGCATCCACTTATGGAAACCTAGATTCTGATTGTATGGGCGACCAGGATCATCCGATTTTCACCTCAATCTTTAAATGGCTACAAGATTTTCTTAATTGATTATGTCCAACGAGTTGATTGAAAGAAATTCCTCTGGAAAGTGCCAATGGTTAAAAAGGCATGGAGGAGTATTTAAGAATGTCATTTGGTTCATTTGAGAGTGAGTGTGAGAATTAAAATTCCAAAGTCTGAAGCTTTTCAAATCACTTGTTCTTAATCAATAGTGCTTACAATTGTACTCATAAGAGAAAAACACAAAGGAGTGACTTAGTGAGAGAAAAAGAAACTCTTCACTAAGTGATCATACTCAAATTCTTGTAATTCTCTTTTGATTCATAGTGAAATCCAGCCAAAAGGCTGTCAGCATGGGAGAGTGGACGTAGGCTTGATCTGAAATAGACCACTATAAATCTTATATCTAATTTCCTCTTCCCTTAACTCCTTTAATTTGTTTGTTGCGATATTTTTCTAAGTTCTACTAATTTCCAAACCTCTTATTTAAGTCAAAATTTATATCAAAAGTCTTGTGTTAGTCAGACTTTGTTTGAAGAAAATAATTTTTACTGCTTTTATTAGCTAAATTCGTTTTTACACCTATCACCCCCCTTTAAGTGGTAATACTAGCTCTTTCATATCGACAACAAGACTCAGCAACGTCGATGCGAAGCTCACAGCAAGAAAACAACGTCGAGTTGTGGACCTAAAGAAGCTCAATCGCGGTCCTCTAGGGAAGAAGACGACCCACTCCTCCTCCCTTTCTCTCTCTCTCTTCTCCCTAGTCTTTTGTATACTCTAGCCATGTATTCAGTGTGTGGCCTCTCTTCCTCCCTCACTTGTGTCTTTTCTTTTGCGTTAAGCTTGTGTGTCAGACTTGCAAGAGAAAACCCACTCCTTTTGACCGAGAGTCCCCCCCCTGTGTCTATTGAATGTTCTCCTTCTATATGCAAAGGAATGGAGCCAACCAAGGAAAGAAACAAATTTTGCTTCCACTTTTCAATCGCATATTGTACACAATCTCCTTTCCAATTCCATGCAAATATTTTATTTGATTGTGTTTGATCTCTGTCTTCGCACACTTTCCTTTAATATCAGCAAAAAAAATTAAGCAGTGGATGAATTATTTGAGGAAAGAAATCTCATCTGTGAAAAATATCAAAATCTTCTTTCACCCTTTTCCACTTGCTTTGTCCACACAATTGCATTTACCAGTTCAGCTTAATCCTTTTTCCTATCTTATTTTTGATATTTCATATGAAATCTTCCTTTCTATTGTGAACTATATCCCACAGTGTATATATTGCATGAATATATGAAAAATTTACTAAATATTGGAAAAATAATACAAAATTTTTCGAATATCGCCATTCCTCATAAATCAATTTTCAGTCATCAAAGAATGACAGACTTGAACCAATTTCCTTTCTTCGTGGGCATAGTCCAACTTGTCAAATTAAAACTCAGAACCATCAATTCAAACCCATCCATCACCGGTCCACTGCAAATGCAATAATAAAAAGTAAATGTTCCTAAAGCTATATGTCATACAATTTAATTTTAACATTTTTGTTCAGAGGTTGAAAATTAATCCTTAATTTTCTATGCAATAAATAAATGATCATATCATCAAAATTTAGGCGTCAACAATGCCAAATTTACCAATGCACTTATAGCTACCAAATTTTGACAATCCAAACACAACTATGCCTTGTTCACATGGAGTCAAGGTACATCATCAATTTACTTGTATATATGTTGATGACATCATTATTATGGGTGTGACATCCTAAAATTCAACCATGTCCCGATAATATGAAATGGGCATTTCGTCAACACGCCTATGGTCCTTTTTTCTCTGAGTTGGCCATTCACGAGTGACTAATCTATTAGGTGAAGCCGTTAAGGAATATAAACACGACAGACTTGAGAATTCGATCAGAAATCGATCGCCCGACCGTAATAATCGGCAAGGGTCAATACGACACCATTATAATTGAATTGCAATCAGATATAGGTCGATTTGATGGAATAACATAATTAAATTGTGGGCGATTCCACGTGATTGCGAAATTCGCATCGAACGACACTAACCCGATGTTCTGTCGAAATTATACTTGGTACATGTAATTGAAACCTTGCGATTTTTATGACAACCGAGAGTTGTCTACGAGTCGGAGATGTATAAAAGTGGATCGAAATTTATCGACCACGGGTCAAACACGCTAAAATCCTTAAAAGCTACTTGATAGGTTAGGTTGTATTAAAATCGTGTCCGATCGATTTTAACCACGAAATTGAATTCGGTTTCGAGAATCGGATGTTCAAGTGTGTTACGATTTATTTTTATGACGTCGTCTCATCTTTCAGAGAAATTCCATCGAGCCTAGGATTTTGCAGAAAAATCAATTTCAAACAAATTGGAAAAGAAAGGAAAATTCGGATGGCTGAAGAAAGGCCCGTTTTTCTACACCAAAATGGTTTAATTTTGGGGAATTAAAGCTAATTCTTCATTGGTGGAGTGCTTGACTTCTTGGTTGAAGACTTTGGGGGCTTCCTCAAGATCACTTGGATATTTTGCAAGCTTTTTAATTGGTTGAGGCTTTGACTTCTTGGTCTTTCTTTCTTTCCTCTCTCTCCCATCTCTCTCTTTGTTTCATGCATGCCTTCCCTCCCCTTGTTGCCAACCTCACCCCCTCTGCCCATCCTCTTCCCATTTTTTTCCTCTCAACTTTCCCCTCGTGTTCTTTCATCTCTCCTCTAGCTTCCTTTCTCCATTGTTGCCACCACCACAGCAATCACCCAACCCAGCAACCATCCCACCTTTCACACCCACCAACCCCTCCTCATGCCAGCAAAACCAGTGTCCCACGCCATCACCACATCATCTCTCCTCTCCGCCTTCAGCATCACCTTCTTTAGTTCAGCCACCATAGTCACCTTACGCCTCCACCGATCCCAACCGCCAGTTTCACCCCTTGCCAACTAACAGCACCGAAGCCCAACAACATCACCATCACATCCAACCACCTCCATAGCAGCAAGCCCAGCTGTCCCCAAGCCGAGCCCAGCTCACCTTGGCTGTGAGCTTCCCTTTGCTGCCACAGCCACCGGTTGAGCTCCATTTGAGACACGGTAGGCTCGGGTCTTCACCGCCTTCCCGTCGTCGTTGCCGTGAGGCCAACACCGTCCTAATCCGATGAGTTAACTCCCTAGTCCTTGATTAGGTTGTTAATTGCGCTTAGGGGGTAGATTAGTGCTAACTAGCTTAGTTAAATTAGTATTAAGTGAGATTAGCCTTAAGATGGATTGATGTTAATCTAATTTGTTGGATTAGTACTAATGAGGGTGATTTAGCTTGATTTAGTGGATTTCTCTCGGATATGGTTACTGGACTCTCGCCATTTACCATTTTTGTAGGGAACAATGTACTACGATTTTGAGGTTTCTTTCTTCTTGAAAAATGTTCAATACATCTTCAGCTATGACATATATCTTACTAAAGATTTTATGGATTTACAATAACAAGATTTCAGTTTCGTTTTATCCAAAACAAAATCTCGGTCTGTGCTGGAACCAGTGACCTTTTGGTGTTCAAAGGATTTTTATTAACTCTTAGGGTTCGATTTTTAAAAAGAGTTCATTTATAAAAGTTGTTCATCACATCTTGTAGTTCAACATAGTCAAATTTCATATCAAACAGGTAAGTTTTGGATCTCGAACCAAACTAATTTTGGAAAACAGACTTTCTGAACACGGACATAGTTTTTGTAACGGTTTGGGCGATATACTACTCTCATTCTAGAAGAATTTGGGTCAATGTGTTTTCATAAAAAAAAAAAAAAAAAAAAAATGTTCTTTTAAGTGTTCTTTAGAACATATTCAAATTTTAGAATTTTCTGAGTTCGTTTGATTGTGTTTCCAGAATTAAACTTGGAGGCACGTGAGTGGCCCGGTTTCTACCGGTTAGGGCCAGTTGTGGTTTTGTGGTTGTTTTTAGTATTTCGCTTGCTGGGAATTGTATATTTTGTGATGTGGTTGACTTTTGGGCATGCCGAGAACTTATGCGCGATATGATGAGGTTGATTACTTCATGTTGATTGTTGGCAAAAGAACGCTTCAAGTGCCATAACTTTGGCCAAAGGGACACTTAAGTGCCATAACTTACGAAAGGTACACTTAAGTGCCACATTCGAAAAAAAACGGATCACTTGAGTGCCACTCCGGCCAAAGTCCGGCCAAAGTCCAGCCAAAATGCCAACGTGGTGTTTTTCCGGCGAAGCGCCCAAAACGACGCCGTTTTGCGCAAGCGACGTGGCCAAAACGGCGTCGTTTTGGGCGACGTAGTAAAAAGAAAATTAAAAAATTAATTAATTTAATTTTAAAATTAAATTTAGTTAAAATATTTAAAAATAATAATTTTAAAATTAAATTTATTTAAAATATTTTTAAAAATAATAATTTAAAACCTTTTAAAAACTTTTTAAAAAATTTAAAAAAAAAAAAAAAAGGGAATGGGGGAGGCGGTGAGGGATCGGCCCTCGGCCCGCCGCCACCGCCGCCGCCGCCGCCGGGAAGGGTCGGCAACGGCGGGGGAGGGTCGGCCGGGTCGCCGGGCCCTAGCCGAGGGCCGGCGACCCGGGATCAGGGCGGCGAGGGCTCGCGAGCCCTCGCCCGATCTAGGGCGAGGGTCGCAGCCCTCGCCCCAGATCCGGCGAGGGTCGCAGCCCTCGCCCGGATCCGGCGAGGGTTGGCGGCCCTTGCCCGGCCGGGCCAAGGGCCGCCGCCCGCCGGGGTCACCCCGCGGGCGGCGGCCTTGGCCCAGCCGGGCGAGGGCCGCACGCCCTCCCAGATCCGGCGGCGAGGGCTCGCGACCCTCGCCCGAGATCCAGCCGAGGGTCGGCGGCCCTCGCCCGCCGGCCAAGGCCGCCGCCCGCCGGGGTGACCCCGGCGAGCGGCGGCCCTTGGCCCGGCCGGGCGAGGGCCGCCGACCCTCGCCGGTCGGCCCTCCCCCGCCGTCGCCGGCCCTTCCCGGCGGCGGGGTGGCGACGGCGGTGGGAGGGCGATCCCTCGGCCGCCTCCCCATTCCCTATTTTTTTTTAACTTTTTTAAAAAAAATTTAAAGTTTTTTAAATTATTATTGTTAAAAATATTTTAAATAAATTTAATTTTAAAATTATTATTTTTAAATATTTTAACATTTTTAAATTTTAAATTTAATTTAATTAATTTTTTAATTTTCTTTTTCCACATCAGCCCAAAACGACGCCGTTTTGGCCGCGCTTCGCCGGAAAAACGCCACGTTAGCGTTTTGGCCGGATTTTGGCTGGATTGGCACTCAAGTGATCCCTTTTACTCCGATTTTGGCACTTAATGTACCTTTCGTAAGTTATGGCACTTAAGTGTCCATTTGGCCAAAGTTATGGCACTTGGGGGGTCCGCACGTCGTTGATTGTTTATCATTATTGCAAAAGATGGCCTTTGGGCCTTTAAATGGAAAGAAAATTTAAGTGTCAGGTTTGGATACCAAAACTTATTTGCCCAATAAAACAATGAGGTTTTAAACTAGATGCATGCAAAATTTGACGGATTAATTTTTTGAGTACGTGAGCACCTACGAATTTATTTCTAAAAATTTTGAACAAAAAAGAAAATGGGGTTACTAACGATTGTTTTCAAAAAGGGTGATTGGATAGAGAATTAGAAAAGAAATATGGTGTCGGATTTGGACGCCAAGTTTTATGTGCTCAATAAAACCATGAGATTTCAAATTAGATGCGTGCAAAATTTGAGCTGATTTCAAATACGTGACCATGTACGAATTTATTTCTGAAAGTTTTAAAGAAAAAAAAAAGAGTTGCCAAGGTGATTTTAAAAAGGGATTTTTGGTGTTATTGGCTATTTGATGGCATTATGCGTGATTTTGATGGTTTCTATGTAATATGATATGCAATTGAGTGCTTGGTGATGATTATTGAAATTATTGCAAAACCCAATTTTATGAGTATTTAAATAGAAAAATACCGGGTATCGGTTCTTTACCCAAAAAAAAAAAAAATACCGGGTATCGGTTTTTTACGCCAAAATTTTAAGTACTATATAAAATTGTGGAGTTTTGAACTAGGAGCGTACCAAATTTGATGGTTTGATTTAAATGCGTGATCATACACGATTATTTTACTGGGATGATTTTTAATATGAAGAAAAGTAGCCAAGTTCATTATTTGAAAACGAAGTATTTGAACGCGAAGCACGGTGTTCTTGGCCAAGTATGTGCTAGTATGTGATCACCAAAATACCCTTATGCGTTTACGTGGGGTAGTAAACCTGTCCTGATGCGTTTACGTGGGACGATACTCCTATATGGAATGTCATCATGATGCGTATGAATACATAGGATGATGCCATGCCCGACAGAGCAGGACGACGCCTGGTTATACCAGATGACTACCGACTGTCGAGTTGGCCGTGGTCGATGGGTCGTAATAACTAGAACACACCTAAGTGGTTGTGATAGCTCCGCTTGGGGCAAAATTGTGTAACTCGGTATGGAACGTGTCATAACGGTTTTACCTTATAATCGAGACCCATGTGATTGGTTGTGATTGAAATGATGTGCTCTAGTTATTAAACTACGCTTGCTGCACTAATAATAGCATATGTGATGAGCTAACATGCAGGTACGCTCCAAGGCGAGGTGAGTTCTATATGGTGCATATTTAGGACCGCCTTCAAGGCGAATTTGCGTCTTAATCGGAGTTTAGGCGGTTGACTCGCTGAGATTTTATCTCACCCCGTCGTGGCCTAACATTTTTCAAGTTCATAGCGTGGAGATTTGCTGAGTGCAAATTTGGTGGACGCAAGATGCAACACCTTTTGGTTGGCCCTACCGTTAGCGAAGTTTAGGATGACCCTGATCTCTGAGATTACGTTTGGTCATCCGGATTTCTAATTGGAGTAGGACTGGATAAGATAGGATATAAAATCCTTGGATTTTTTTATATCCTATCAACTATTTGGTAAATCGCAGTATTAAAGTCGAATATGTTTACATCATATCATGTACATTTTTTTGATAAAAACGGCATATCATTATAAATGAATTTAAATGTTCATAAACAGAGATGGTGAAAATCTCTCGTAACACTATTCCTTAATTTATTTTTATTTTTATTTTTCCTCTTTTTTATATTTTTTATTTATTATTTCTTTTTTTCCCCTTTCATCATTCTTTAATAAAATTTTATCAAATAGTAAACTGTACTAACATACCTAAAATACAAAAATACCTAACATATATAATAAATATAAATATTTAATTTATAGATTGAATGTTTATTATAAGATAAAATTAAAGTTGAATATATAAATTAAAATATGATAAATTAAAAGTAAAATTTTTATTTTTAATTTCTTAAATTAGAATTCAAATATTATTTATATTGAAATATAATTTCAATTTTGTTAATTGAATAAGTTTGTTATTTGAGAAAAATAACTTTCCTATTATGGACATTATAAATCCTATCCACATTTATCACACATCTCCTATGAAATAATTTTATCCTATCTATATCCCCCTTATATCCGACTTTATCATATCTTGAGTGAATACCAAACGTATGATAAGATAAATCATATCATATCCCGAATTTTATTCCGACTGCCAAACGTAACCTGAAGGTTTTTGAGAGGGTCGATTAGAAGTTGACAGCGTAAGGGTTGGTAAATCATTAAACTCCCTAGCGACAATAGTGGTTAATTGAATAAGTTGTTTTCGGCAACTTTTGTGGTGTGTTTGTACTATCCTTGTTTCTAATGATTAACTGGCTGGTGTATTTAATTCTCTTCCACATGTGCTTAATTGAAATATAAAAAAAAAAAAAAAAAAAAAAAAAAAAATTGGGTTAGTGACACATCCTGGGACGTCACATTTTTAAGTTGACTGCCGAGGGATGTGCGCGCGTTTGGGGTTCGGGGCGTGACAATGGGGAATGATGAAAATGTCATTAAGAAGTTTAAGGGGTATTTACATTCTACCCTCCACATTAAAGATTTGGGACCTCCCAAACACTTCCTTGGGATAGAGATTGCACAATCAAATAAGGGAATTTGTCTCAGCCAACACAAATTTGTCTTAGAGATCATATCAGAAGCCGGACTATCAAGATCCAAACCAACTGTTATCCCAATTGAATAGAATATCAAGTTGACAACAACCAAGTATGACTGGGGATTATCACCCTTGAACAAGGATCCATTACTTCGAGATCTCTTTATTTATCAGAGACTTGTCAAGAAACTCATATACTTGACCATGACCAGACCGGACATATGTTATGCAGTGCAGATTCTTAGCCAGTTCATGCATAACCCAAAGTAGTCTCACATGAATCCTACACTGAAGGTCGTGAAATAACTAAAAGGATGTCTAGACTTAGGAAAATTATTGTGTCACGATAACAACATGAAGATGACAACGTATAGTGATACAGACTATGCTACATGTCCCATGAGTAGAAAGTCTATCATAGGATTTTGCATCAAATTAAGTGACTCATTACTCTCTTAGAAAACAAATAAATAGTCGACCATTTCATTATTATCCATTGAAGTGGAATATCAAGCAATGGTGAAAACCAATTGTGAGATAGTCTGGATAAGAGGATTACTCTAAGATCTCGGGGTATGGATAAAAGAACCAACAATCATATTATGTGATAATGATGCTGCACTTAAATTTGCAATGAATCCAGTTTTTCATGGGAGGACAAAACATATAGAGGTTGAGTGTCATTTCATTAAAGACGAGATTCAGAATTTGAATAATCAAAACAAGAGGAATAATAACAATGGAGCAACCCGTGGATATCTTCACCAAGCCTTTATATCAAAGGCAACATGCATATCTTTTAAGCAAGCTAGCCATCCTTGATGAATATAAAATATTGTCACGATCAAATTTTCAGGTGTAAACCACCTAAGGTTTGGCTAATAGATTGTTAAGCCTAGACTTAACTCGAGCTCTCCCAAGGTCATACCAATTTGCGACTTAGGTTCAAGTTCTTAATATGCAATTGATTTTCAATTAGGAGTCACCACTAATCTATTTTTGTGGGTCGATTAGAAACCCAAGTAAAGTAACGGGAGATTTACTTTACTCCGACGAATCAGAGATTTATGAGTTCGGGGACTTGGTTACGCTAGATTTCTCTAACGCCATTTCGGTACCTTTCTTTTTACTTTCAAAAATATTTTTGCAAACAGTTTGGATTGATTTTAAATCTATTTCCCTAATATGTGAGATAATCATACGGGTGCGCAATTCACCAATTTAACACTCAATGAAAGCAAATAAATAAAAAAATGCAGGGACTTACCTTATAGCAACGAAAGCATCTGCGTTGTTAGATCAGAATTCACATCAACAACCCTAGATATGATTTCTAATTAACACGCAATTTCTTTTTTGTTTTCACTTTATTTAATGAGAATACAAATCTATATGCAATGCAATGTTACTAATTTAATATGAAACGATATGGCATGGCAATATGACCTAAACTATATGAATGAGTAAAGTAATTTTTTTTGTGTTTTCTTAATTAACATGCAATAATTAAATATGCAATCTAAATTAACCAAAATGACCTAATCCTAATGACAGGCAATTTCTAATTAAATAAACCTAGCAACAATCACTAAATGACATGCATTTCATGAACCTAATTCTATATGACGGGCACATGATTTTTATTTTCTTAATAAGCATGCAATCTATCCTAATATGCAATGACGTGCAAAGAATGCCCTAATTCTAATTTTTTTATGTTTTTTATA
Organism: Eucalyptus virginea; assembly: GCA_014182375.1. Taxonomy (NCBI): domain Eukaryota; kingdom Viridiplantae; phylum Streptophyta; class Magnoliopsida; order Myrtales; family Myrtaceae; genus Eucalyptus; species Eucalyptus virginea. The sequence continues at coordinate 20,802,235 of CM024522.1, read as the reverse complement.
AAATTCGAAATTAAAAATTACCAAATAATTGAACGTGCAATTCAAATTTAAAACTAACATCCTAAATGAATGCATTTTTTGGATTTTTTTATTTAACAAAATAAAATTGATTCAACCGACATGACAGCAAATCAAATAAGATATGATCGATATCCACAAATTGGCGAACCATATCTCGCGCATGAGATCGGGTTGGCCTATTTTTAAATAAATCGCGAATCGAATCTCGGGTGTGAGATCGGATTGGCGATTTTTCCGTGCGATTGAAAGTCGTATTTTGAGCATGAAATCGGACTGTCAATCATGTGCACGTTGTGAAATTAGGGAATAAATCCCTAATTTAAAAAGATTTTCGGGAAACTTTAGATAAGATACACCATTGGAAGATTCGAATTTAAATGCAATAGCAATGAATTAAGTAAGGAAATTATCAAATTAAATTTGGATAATATCTTTACCTATTTCGTAGATATCGTCCCCAAATTCGGACTCGTCAAAAGATGGCACTGGTGATGGCTTATGGTGAGCTCGACGCGGTGGTTCGATTGGGTGTGTCCACGGCTACAGGGCACGCGAGAAGACTGCATTGCTGGAGGAGTTTATCGTGCTTGATGGTCTTGGACCACGGTGAACACAAGAAAACCTTTTATTCCAAAGGACAGCACCTGCACCCACAGAATACACTTAAACCTAATCAGACTTTTTACCACTTGTAGTCTCCTTGTTCACATATGGTCCACGTGCACTCCTCTAGGAAATTTTTACCACTTCATTCATGAATCACACCTGCACGCCAAAAGAAATTTCTTATTTCTTTCTTCTATTTTAACAATAACCTCCGGTGGACATAACGTGCGAGAATTTCTGCCACAGCTACACGCAATCGGAACTTGTCCTAGCGATTGATCGGGTAAACCCGGAGGACCTCAGTCACCAACGGCATGAAGGAACTGCTGGGTCAAGCGAGACATTGACATCGATGGTGTTGATGGGGCTCGCCAAGGTAGAGCCGCGGCAAGTTTGGAGTTAGTCGTGACTTGGTGATGCTCTCCAACGGGTACCGCCCAAGGGGTGCCCAACGGTTCACGGCCAAGGATAATTCACGGGCTACTGGCTTACCGTGGATGGAGTCCCAAGCGGTGTCTCGTGGACTCAAGAATGAACGGCAAAGGGGCTGTTTGCCAATATGGCTAGGCTCAAGAATCGGCAAGTGAATCTCACTTGACAACCTGCAAAACAAAAACTTGATGTTGCTAGTTCGATGGCTGCTGCCAGTGGCACTTGTGGCGAGGATCGTCGTTTGAAGGTTCACAGCTTGGCTGTATAGGGACTCCTCGGCAGCAGTTGGTCATCGGCTAGAAGCAATGGCGCTGGGATTGCGGAGTTGGAGGAACCCGTGGACTGGGAATCGTGGTGATGGACTCGGCTATGCACCTCCTAATTCTCTCACCCGTTGCCAAGAAGAGAGTTCCTTCTCTTGTTCCTGTATTTCATGGCCGTATATTCTCCATTGCGTGGTCCCCTTTGAAGCCTAGTGTTGAATACGATGGTGGATGATTGCCTTGACTGAGTTGTCTTCTTCCTCTCGGTTCTGTCTCTTTTCACGAATTGTGGCCGTGTGTTTCTATTGCGTGGCCCTCCTTTTTATCGAAGGAGAGCACTCCTTTTATATGCAAAAGAATGGAGCCCACCAAGGAAAGAAACAAAATCACATATTGGATGGTCAAGATACGATTTTTTTTTTTTAATTTCCTTTCACCTTTGACCATGCAAAAATTGTGACCCATCCGCATCCTTTTCTTTCCTTTACTTCTTTGCTTTCCCACAAACAAGAGAATCGATCGCCGCACGTTTACATTCACAGGATTAGCAAAAAAACTCTTTTCCATTGGATCATCCAACAACCCAAAGATCGACCGAATATTGCCAAAAGTTCTTGATCATAATAGAATTTTCCCGATTCCGAACCTTGCAAAGATGAGCTTACAATATCTCATTGCCGCGTTTTTCCTTATTGAGAATATATGAATAGATTGCACGAATATACGAAAAATCCACCATCATGTCACGAAAAATATTAAATTGCCATTCCTCATAAGTTAATTTTCGGTCATCAGAAAATAACGGGCTCGGACTAATTCCCACTCTTCATGGGCTTAGCCCAACTCATCGAATTAAAGCTTAAAACCATCAATTCAAGCCCATCTATCACCAGCCCAATGCAAATGCAATAATAACAAATAAATGCACCTAAAATTATATGCTATGTATTCTAATATTTTTTCAGGGATAAAATTAATCCCTAATTTTTATGCAATAAATAAATAACCGAATCGCCAAAATTTAGGTGTCAACAACTGTTAGCTTGAGGGGAGTGTTGAAGATACCATTGCCCTGCTCTAATTGATCTTGTAGCTCTAAATTGATACTCATGCAGATTCTATTTGATGCTAATTAATCTATTGATGGAAAAATAGAATATTATGTAGTAGAAAATCATTTTCTTTTATTTTGTATACTTTTTCCTTAGTTACTTTTTTCCTAAGTATTATAAATAGGATTATGAGTGTACATCATTAATTAGTGAAAAAGGAATACACAATACACTTTCCACGATATCCTTTCTTCACTCAACTTTCTTTCGGTCCTAAAGAATCCATTGTCAGATAAGGTAACTAGTGGCAAATAACTTCAATTCGACTTCTATCAAAATTGATGAGTGCCTACGCGAGTATGCCAAATTGCATAATTCAAAGCACGCACTTTAAAGTTTGCTGATGTAGAGGCTGCAAAACTGAAGCACGAATTTGCAATTTTGCAAAACTACATAACTTCTTGAATATCTTTTCATTTTCTTCTTTTCCTAAGTTGTTCAAATTGTTATGCACCTCTGCAAGATTGCTGGTAAGGAGTCCGATGCAGTTGTACGAAAAGGAGGTGATGCAAGTGAAGAAATAGGCGTGAGAAGAAAGAAATAAAAGAAAAACAAAAAGGAAAAAGAAAGATGTCCTTAGACAAAAACACTCCTAGCTGCAAATAAGATTTGGAGATAATTCCAAATAAGGGCCATAAGTCGACATTGTTCTAAATAAAGGCCTGAAGTGTTATTATTTTCTCAAATAAGAAACTGAAGTAGAATTTATTTCAAATGAAGACCTAAAGTGCCTATATTACTTTTCAAATAATGGCTTAACTTTTCAATTGGTGAAGGATACTTTCGTCCTTAACCTTTTATTAAAGTTTTTTTTCTTTTTTGTTCTTTCTTTTTTTCCTTTTGTTTCTTTTTTTTTTTTTTTTTTTTTTTTTGGGTTTTCCCTTCTTCTTCACCAGTGTCTGGTCCTAGCCATCGGCGATCCCCAGAGAGGGCAAGGCAAGGATCGCTCTTGCCGATCATATGCCAGGGATGGCCTCGCCCTAGGTGAGGCCGCCCTCATTAGCCATAGGTGAGGCTAGCCCTCACCAACGATCAATGAGGGATGGCCTTGCCTTGGCGAAGCGACCCTCACCCTAGGAGATCACCCTCGAAAGCTATAGGCAAGGCCAGCCCTGGCCAAATTTGGGTGAGGGTTGCCTCGCCAGCGGCCGACGAGGGCTTTAGAGAGAGAGAGAGAGAGAGAGAGAGAGAAAAAATAATTTAAAAAAAAACGGTCTTTTGACGAAAATAACTTTTGACCGGTGAGGTTAGGCCCTTATTTGAGATAATACAATCAGTTCAAACCCTTATTTAAAACTAATATGGCCACTTCAAGCTTTACTTGAGACAAGATCCATCTTATGCCCTTATTTAAGAAAAAAAAGTCCACTTCATAATTTCATTTAGAATTTTCCTTAAGATTTGGCTAGCTTTCAAGTTGAGACCCTTATTTGAAATTAAATTAGTCATTTTACAAGACAAAGTCCACTTTAGATCATTTTTTGAAAAAAGGGTTTCATTTCAGTCCCTTTCTAAAAAAAATTCCAAAAAAAAATTGGTAAAAGGAGGATAATATTTTGGAGTCATGATCCATGCCTCATCAAGCGAATTAAAAATTTAGTTGTATGCGCTGGAGAAAAAAAAAAGAAGGACCTCGATTAAGCGTCACTGGTGACGGCTAATCTCCCTCGTTGAAGTCAACTCGTATACCAACCAAAAAACAGTCAACTCTTATATCCCTTGACCTGCTTCTGCCCCGCGTACCTTGCAAACTTCTCATACCACGATTTACTATTCTCTTGCATCAATTCTGTGGTTTTCATTTTCTGGGTACGTGCAATTTTTTTCATCGCCTGATCAAGACATAAGTAGTAATTAACCGGTGATACCATGTTGGCGCATCACCTCTCGTTTATCCGTTGCTTAAGATAAACTGAAAATAAATAAGTTACTCATGATTTTTCCTACTAATCTTGTCAATTATCGTTCGTAGGGCGCATCTTAATTTCCCTTAAAAACATGTTTTGAAGATCCAAATTCTTCTATTAAATGAGATAGATAATCCTGCGTGTGTAAACATGTATAATTTCATGGTCCAAATACATTTTAAGTTCTAGTGCATGGACTGCGCGCATTGAGCAGTGGATCATCATTTCCTGAGTACTTCTCCTTTAATATTTTTCAAGCACCTAAAACTACTTAGTGCCGTAAAATGACATTTGTCGGCAAGTTGACTTTTGAAGCAGCCAGGATGTCAACCGATACAGTTTAATCAATCTTCCATCTCCACAAGCAGGCTATATAAATAATGGTTGCACTTGGCCAAGAGGAGACACCACCAGCCCCCTTAGCTTCGGGTCCGATCTCATCCTTCATTGTCATTCCAGGAGGAAGTGACAAGCAAAGGCAACATTTTGAATCAACGGATGCAAGAGTTTGAGAAATATTTACGTTCGCTGTTCCCGAAAGGAGACTTGGGAAAACAGAAATAGGAAATGAGAGACAGACCAATGTGGCGGAGGAGAAGAAGATGAAGAAGAAGTGGCCGTCGAAGGGCTCCATATTCATGCACGCCGATGGAGTGGACAAGTGCTTGATGGGACTCGGCTTCTTCAGAGCCATCGCCGATGGCTTCTCCACTCCCCTCATACTTTACGTCGCTAGTCAGCTCATGAACGACATTGGCTCTGCAACTTCTATGGATCGTGCTACGTTTCGTCACAGGATGAACAAGGTACGCAAAACCATCTCCCTCTGAGCTTGTAACCCTCACTCTGGGTTGTGTTTCTGCAGAATGCATTGGTTCTCTTGTACATCGCCTGTGAATTGTTGTTTGCTTGTTTTCTAGGTGGGTCACGCCGTTTCTCTTGTTCCCTTTGGGTTTTGCTTGTATTTATCCTGTCAAGAGTTGTACACTCTTGTGAGTAGTGAGTGTTCTAAGTTCGAGATGCTTGTGGGACTTGCCCATTATTTTCTGACCGTGCTGGTGATGATGATGATATTCAGAAGGGTACTGTTGGAACAGGACTGGTGAGGGGCAAGCGGCGAGAATGAGAGCCAGATACTTGAGAGCTGTGCTCAGGCAAGACGTGACCTACTTCGATATGCATGTGATGAGCACGTCCGATGTCGTCACCAGTGTATCCAGCAATAGTCTCGTGATTCAAGACGTCCTAAGCGAGAAGGTCCCCAATTCAGAATCTTAATTTCTCGGTTATTTCCTGTTTCATTTATGATTTTTGATTCGTGGCATATTAGCTAACTCTAACTAAATTGAAACTATAGGTCCCTAATTTTCTTGTCAACATATCGCTATTTGTCAGGAGCTACATAGCGGCATTCATAATGTTGTGGAGACTGGCAATCGTTGGGTTCCCCTTTATTGCGTTTCTCATCATTCCGGGCATGATATATGGTAGGACTCTTATAATAATTGCCAGAAAGATTAGGGAAGAGTATAACAAGGCAGGTACGATCGCAGAACAGGCAGTTTCTTCCATCAGAACAGTATATGCCTTCGTCGGTGAGAGCAAAACGCTTTCTGAGTTTTCTAAAGCTCTTGAAGGCTCCGTGAAGTTGGGGCTGAGGCAAGGCTCGGCCAAAGGCTTGGCAATCGGAAACAACAGCATCGTATTCACCATTTGATCTTTCATGGCATATTATGGTAGGAGGATGGTCATGTACCATCATTATAAAGGCAGAACGGTTGATGTTGTTGGCACGGCCATTACTTTTGGTGGAGTGTAAGTAGCGTCCAGCTTTCTTTTAAAGTTTGTTGTCAACTTGCATTCTTGCTGATGATTCATTCAGGAAACCTGAAAAGTAGTCCTGTGCCGAAGCTGCTTTAATATTCAGAAAATTGCCATGTTCTAGAAGCAACTGACCTTACTTGTTTGTCTCATCTTAAATGATTTTAGGGCATTCGGTACTGCTTTGTCCAACCTCAAGTACTTCTCGGAAGCATGTTCAGCAGGTGAGCGCATAGAGGAGGTGATAAAGAGAGTGCCACCAATTGATCCAGAGAACATGGAGGGGCAGACCATACCAAATTTGGAAGGAAACATCGAATTTAGACACATCGAGTTTGCATATCCATCAAGACCTGAAAACATCATCTTCAGAGACTTCTCTGTCATGATCCTGTGAGGAAAGAGTCTAGCTTTGGTTGGTGGCAGTGGCTCCGGAAAATCCAGAGTGATATCGCTCCTGCAGAGGTTCTATGACCCACTCAGCGGACAAATACTCCTCGATGGGATCGCCATTAATAAGATGCAAATTAAATGGCTTAGATCGCAGATGGGACTAGTGAGCCAAGAGCCGCCACTCTTTGCGACTAGCATAAAGGAGAATATACTCTTTGGCAAGGAGAATGCCGACGTGAAGGAGGTGATTGAAGCTGCCAAGGCTTCCAATGCTCATGACTTCATCAGTCAATTGCCTCAGGGGTACGATACGCAGGTCCAATCCTTCTCTTTCCTCGAATTGTATATATTTTCAATGCATTAAGTGCCTGCCCACTCGAGTTCGATACCAATGACGTACTAAAGGTTTTCAATGGGGAGAATCTTGCATCTAGTGTGTTAACCATGTGAAAGTACATAAGCTTACATTTGTCTCTGCAGGTAGGGGAAAGAGGGATCCAATTGTCAGGAGGGCAGAAGCAGAGAATAGCTATCGCGAGCAATCATTAAAGCACCCAGGATCCTCCTGCTAGATGAAGCAACGAGTGCATTAGACTCTGAATGGGAGAAAATAGTCCAAGATGCACTCAATCGAGCTTCCATTGGTCACACAACGATCATCATCGCACACCGGCTATCTACTATACGACATGCCAATAATATCGCTGTTGTTCAGAACGGACAAGTAATAGAGACTGGCAATCATGAAGAGCTCATCCAGAATGAAGACGACCTCTACGCCTCGTTGGTTAATCTTCAGAAATCAGAGAAACAGAAGCCGACAGATCAAGTTGAGAAGCCCGAGAACCAAATCACATTTCCATCTTAAGCATGGATGGATATAGTACTAGTAGCCGCCATAGCCCATCTAAGGTGAGTCGCTCCAGCTCAGCAAGGTCAATGGCGGTGGTTGGTTCAGATGTTCAGAAGACCCCCATTCCATCATTCCGAAGATTAATAGCTTTGAACTTGCCAGAGTGGAAACAGGCAATCCTGGGGTGCACCAGCGCAATCTTGTTCAGCGCAGTTCAACCGGTGTATTCTTTTGCCATGGGGTCAATGATCTCGGTTTATTTTTTGAAAGACCACGAGGAGATTAAAGCAAAGATAAGGATTTATGCATTCTGGTTTCTGGCTTTGGCTGTGTTCTCACTCGCGGTCAATGTGAGCCAGCATTACAATTTCGCTTTCATGGGGGAGTATTTGACTAAGAGGATCCGAGAGAGGATGCTCTCTAAAAGCCTGACTTTCGAAGTCGGATGGTTCGATCAAGAGGAGAACTCCAGCGGTTGGGCTTGCTTTAGACTCGCCAGTGATGCCAATGTGGTAAGTACTGTTCCTTACTGCAGTTCGCTTATTCTAGTTAGGGGTGAGCATGGTCCGGGTTGGTCCGGGCCACCCCCTAACCCTAGGATCAACCCGTACGCTGTCGGTCCTCAATTTTTAGGACCGGACCGACCCTATTGAGCCTAGGACCAAGGACCGGACCGACCCAATGGGTTCGGTCCGGTTCCAGGTCAACTCGGACCAACCAATAATTTTTTTTGTCTTATTTTTTATACTCCCTAAAAAGCAAACCTACAAATTCAAATTACATATCCATCGACAATGCGGCATTGTGCAACTAAACTATAAATACCAATACATATTTAGCAAATTTAAGATGACATAATAATAGAAATTTCGTACCTACTAACCGCTCATCGAGATATGGGACAAGATGGAAAGTTCTTGTAATCATCTATCTTTAATATTCATAACATCATATGCAAAAGCGTTTTCCTGCATTTGATCATGTAGAGTCCACTCAACAAAAAAATGAGCTTCACACCACTTGACTAGCAAATCACCGTAGAAACTGCAGTACTACTCTACTCTTCAAAAACTTCTACCATTTGACACAAATTGAAAAGCAAAGTGCAGCTGAAATTCATTAGTAAAATACAATTAAACCATAAAAGTTCAAAATACTTAATATAAACCATGAATATATAACTTCACATCTTGTTAATTCACTTGAACTTCTATACACCAAAACAAAATAAACGACACATAATTAATACTCAACAAAAGTTTTAAATTGAAATTATTATTAGTGCTATTGATAGAACATCTCAATATAATATAATATAATATAACATACATTTTACTTAGGTTTGAATATATAAAAGAATTATAAATAATATAATATAATATAATATAATATATAGGGTTGGTCAGGGGTTGGACCGACCCAAAACTCTTGGGGCCAGAGACCAACCCGCACATGTGTTGTCCTGAAATTTCAGACCAAGGACCGACCCAATCCCCTGGGAACCCAGGACCCAGGGACCGGCGGGTTGGGTCGGTCCAGGGAGTCGGTCCAGGGTCGACCCTAGACCACTGCTCACCCCTAATTCTAGTCATCCATATCTTCAAAATGCTGCATTGATGGCCAATGCTGCTTTGACGCTTCTGTGCAGATGAGATCTTTGGTGGGTGACCGAATGGCTCTTATCGTGCAGACGTGCTCGGCTATAATAGTTGCCTTCGCCATGGGTCTGATCATCGCCTGGAGACTCGCCCTCATGGTAATAGCTGCGCAACCCCTTATTATAGTCTCCTTCTACACGAGGCGAGTGCTACTAAAGACCATGACTCAGAAGGCCATCGAGGCTCAAGAGGAAAGTAGCAGGCTCGCAGGGGAAGCTTTCTCCAACCACCGAACCATCACTTCATTCTCTTCCCAAGCGTGCACCCTCAAAATGCTTGAGAAAGCCCGGGAAGGCCAGGAACGAGAGAGCATCCGGCAGTCATGGTATGCTGGTATCGAACTAGCTGCCTCGCAATTCTTTACGAAGTGCGCTTGGGCTTTAGATTTCTGGTTTAGATTTCTGGTACGGAGGCAAGTTGATTTCTCATGGGCAAATCACACCAAAAGCGCTCTTCGAGACGTTCATGATCTTGATCAGCACAGGCATGGTGATTGCGGACGCCGGAAGCATGACCACAGACATCGCCAAGGGCTCAGTCACGGTTGCGTCCGTGTTTGCCATATTGGACCGGTAGACCAGAATAGGACCCGAAGGCACGGAAGGTTACCAACAAAGAAAAATTACAGGCCATGTAGAGGTCTGCAGGGTAGATTTTGCATAGCCGGAAAGGCCGGATGTCATCGTCTTAAAGGACTTCTCATTCAAAATTGAAGCGGGGAAATCAACCGCATTAGTCGGACAGAGCGGATCTGGAAAATCGACCCTCATTGGTTTGATCGAAAGATTATACGATCCAATTAGAGGCACAGTAAAAATCGACCCAACGCTGTTGTTGCTCGATGAGGCGACTAGCGCGTTCGATAGCCAGTCGGAGAAGGTGGTGCAAAATGCGCTAGAGCGGTTAATGGTTGGACGGACCACATTAGTGGTGGCCCATCGGTTGAGTACTATACAAAGGTGCGACATGATCGCCGTGCTAGATAAAGGGAAGGTGGTAGAGAAGGGGAGCCACTCTTCCTTGTTGGCTAAGGGTCCGATCGGAGCTTATTACTCACTTGTGAACCTGGGATTTGAACTCCTCCCCTTCACGAGGGGGAGAGAGTCCCAAGCCAGCTACGCTGCTACGAGCGGTGGTAATTGAACTGTTATGGGCGGAATGAATAGGACGTGCACTTTTTTAAAGAATCTATCCTCATGTTTCCTGAGATTTTCAATTTCGTCATTAATTATGTTAGGTTATTCACGAATTTAAGTTTTTTCGTTAACTTTATATTTTCTTTAAAATAATGTGACCCTATTTCCATGGTAGGGTTAGGAATGGGGTCAATTCTAGAGTATTCCACGGGCTCAAACCCCTCTATGTTTTGGCCAATCAACACCTAAATTAATAATGACGATTGCTTACTCGGTACCCTTCGATTGTGATAGTGCCAACTTATGCTTTTCTTTCTAAGCCTCGCATTGGCGATAATTCAAACCATTTAAAGTTTTCCATGATAATAACAATAATTTAAAAAAAAATGCTTTGGACCGTAAGCGTCTTTCTGATTCCGAAATAGACCAACCCCGGCCGGCAATTTTCAAAGTTGGAATCGAAGTAACGATCAAGCACGTCACTCAATCATCTAATTTCTAGGGCAAAAGTGACGTGGGCTGACCAGGATTGGTCCATGTACGTGCGAACTGTAAGATACGGAATGCAAATGTAACAGCGATAGCAAAAGAAACAAAAAATTATTTGAGTAAAAGAAGGAGAAAATTTTAGCGCCGTGATCAATACCTCATCAAGCGAATTAAAATTAAGCCGCATGCGCTGGTGACGCCTCATGACGGCCGTCGAGGTCAGCTCTTATATCCCTTGGCCCGTGGCCGTCCCGTAAACCTCTCAAACTTCTCCTACATATACTAATCACCACATCAATTCTGTGGTTATTATTTTCTGGGTACGCACAAGTTTTATTCTCGGCCGATCGGGACATAAGCGTTAATTATGCAGCGATACCATGTTGGCACGTCACGCCGTTTTTATCTGTTTCTTAAGACAAATTTAAAATAAAGAAGTTACCTGCAATTTTTCCTTCTTATCTTGTCGATTATCATTCGCAAGGCACTCGTTAATTTCCCTTAAAAACATGCTTCAAAGATCTAAGCTAATCTATTAGATGAGATAGATAATCTTGCGAGTGTAATACATGTATTATTTGGTGGTCCAAATACATTTTTAGTTTTAGCGCATGGACCGCGCGCATTGAGCATGGATCATCCTCTGATGATTATGCTTTTCTTGCAATGCTTACTTCATATTTTGATTTCCTGAGGACTTCTATCATTTTCAAGTACCTAAAACTTCTTAGTGCCGTAAAATGACATTTGTTGGCAAGATTTAATTATTTTTTGTCCCGAACCTTAAAGATCAGTTGACTTTTGATGCTGTCATATCAAACAATACTATTTATATAATTTTCTTGGAAATGATCATCTTCTTCTAGGACATCATGATGCCATGCTTTCACACTAGGTAGCGTCAAAAAAGTAAATATTTTACATTTGTGTCAATTTAATCTTAAATATTTTACCAGTGGAAATTTAATCTTAAATCTTTTTGAATTGTTATCAATTTAGTCATAAATCTCTTAATTTTGTACAAATTCAGTCATTCCGATTAATTTTGATCGAATTTTATTGATGTGGACTCTAATCAGTTGACGTGACATAACCGGCATGACTTAGACAATTTTTAATAATATTTTGATATTTGTTCAAAAAAAATTTTAATTTTTTTCTTTTCTTTTTCCTTTTTTTCTTTTTCCTTTCTATTTTTTTTTTTTTTTTTCCTTCTCCTCCCCTTACTCTAGCCAGTCATCGGACCTCAGCAACCAACTTTGACAAACCTCACTGGCCATTGGCAAGGCTCGAGCCCTCGCCAAAAGTCACGAGGTCGAGCCTTGGTGAGGCTAGCTCGAGGCCACCCAAGCCACAAGGGCCGCCTTAAGCCCTCGCCTATGGCCGGGCAAAGCTTGACCTTGCTCACCATGGGCGAGGCTCGCCCTCACTGACCATGGGCGAGGCCTAACCTCACCAGATTCGGCAAGGTCGAGCCTCACTCGGCCACAAGCGAGGGCTTAAGCCCTCACAAGCACAACCTCACGGCCTTTGGTGAGGCTCACCAGAGCTGGTCACCTGGAGTTAGGGGAGGAGAAGGAAATAAAATAAAATAAAAATTCAAAAAAATTAAAATTAAAATATTATTAAAGTTATCCACATCAACTCCGATCGTACCACCTTAATCAATTGATGTCAACGTCACCAAAATCAAGCTAAAATTAATTGGAACAACTGAATTGGCACCAAATCTTAAATTTTAGGATTAAATTGACACTAATAAAATGTTCATAACTGAATTAATACAAATATGAAAGGTTTCTGACTCTTTTTTTTTTTTTTTTCGGGACACGTTTCCGTTTAATGAATGTTCCCTCTCCTCGAGTAGGCTATATAAATAACGGCTGCTATTAGCCAAGAAGAGACACCACCAGCCCCTTTAGGTTCGGTTCTGACCTCATCCTTCATTGTGATTCTAGCAAAAAGTGACAAGCAAAGCAACATTTCAATCGACAGAGGTGAGAGTTTGAGAAACTTAACGTTGGCTGTTCCTGAAAGCAAACTCGGGAAAACAGAAATGGAAAATGAGGGACGGAGCAATGTGGCGGAGGAGAAGAAGATGATGAAGAAGAAGAAAGGGCGGTCTTCGATAGGCTCCATATTCATGCACGCGGATGGAGTGGACAGGTGCTTGATGGGTCTCGGCTTCTTTGGAGCCGTCGCCGATGGCTTCTCTACTCCTATTGTGCTCTACGTCGCTGGTCAGCTCTTGAACGACATCGGCTCTGCATCTTCTATGGATCCCACTTCCTTTCTTCACAGCATAAACAAGGTACGCACAACTATCTCTCTCTGAGCTCGTAACTAGGCAATAGTGAATATCCGTTTCCCTCACTCTGGGTTGTGTTTCTGCAGAAAGCACTGGCTCTCTTGTACATTGCCTGTGGATTGTTGTTTGCTTGTTTTCTAGGTGGGTCACGCCGTTTCTCTTGTTCCCTTTTGGTTTTTTCTTTCTTTTTAATCTCGGCAAGGGTTGGAATTTGGATTTAAGTTGAGATTTTGTGAGTACTGGTACATCTCCTTTCAGTGGCATTTATTATGCACCCACCATTTTGGAGGAAGTTGCTTTCATCCATGCATAAACTGCTGTTAGTGTTCTAGGGTGGAGATGATTGTAGGACTCGCCTATTATTTTCTGACCGTGCCGGTGATGATGATGATATTCAGAAGGGTACTGTTGGACAAGGACTGGTGAGAGGCAAGCGGCGAGAGTGAGAGCCAGATACTTGAGAGCTGTGCTCAGGCAAGACGCAACCTACTTTGATATGCAAGTAATGAGCACGTCCGATATCGTCACCAGTGTATCCAGTGATAGTCTCGTGATTCAGGATGTCCTAAGCGAGAAGGTCCCCAATTCAGAATCTTAATCTCTCGGTTATTTCATGTTTCATTTATGATTTTTGATTCCCAGCGTATTAGCTAATTCTGACTGAATTGAAACTATAGGTCCCTAATCTTCTTGTCAACGTATCACTGTTTGTCGGGAGCTACATAGTGGCGTTCATAATGTTGTGGAGACTGGCGATAGTTGGGTTCCCCTTTGTTGTGTTGCTCATCATTCCAGGCATGATATACGGGAGGACTCTTCTCATAATTGCGAGAAAGATACGGGAAGAGTATAGCAAAGCCGGTACGATTGCAGAACAGGCGGTTTCTTCCATCAGAACAGTATATGCCTTCGTCGGTGAGAGCAAAACGCTCTCTGAGTTTTCTAAAGCTCTTGAAGGTTCTGTGAAGTTGGGGCTGAGGCAGGGCTTGGCCAGAGGCTTGGCAATCGGAAGCAACGGTATCGTGTTCGCCATTTGGTCTTTTATGGCATATTATGGTAGTAGGATGGTCATGTACCATCATTATAAAGGTGGAACGGTTTACATCGTTGGCTTGGCCGTTTCTATGGGCGGAGTGTAAGTAGCCTTCAGCTTTCATTTAAAGTTTTGATTTTAACTTGCACTCTTGCTGATAATACATTCAGGAGACCTGAAAAGTAATCCAGTGTTGAAGCCGCTTTAAGATTCAGGAAATTGCCTTGTTCTAGAAGCAACTGACCCTTGCTTGTTTGCTCTTATCTTATATGATTTTAGGGCATGCGGTACTGCTTTATCCAACCTCAAGTACTTCTCGGAAGCATGTTCTGCAGGCGAGCGTATAGAGGAGGTGATAAAGAGAGTGCCGCCAATTGATCCAGAGAACATGGAGGGGCAGACCATACCGAATTTAAAAGGAAACATCAAATTTAGACACGTCAAGTTTGCATATCCATCAAGACCCGAAAACATCATCTTCAGAGACTTCTCTCTCACGATCCCGTCAGGAAAGACTCTAGCTTTGGTTGGTGGCAGTGGCTCTGGAAAATCCACGGTGATATCGCTCCTGCAGAGGTTCTACGACCCACTTAGTGGACGAATACTCCTCGATGGGATCGCCATTAATAAGCTGCAAATTAAATGGCTTAGATCGCAAATGGGACTAGTGAGCCAAGAGCCGACACTCTTTGCGACTAGCATAAAGGAGAATATACTCTTTGGAAAGAAGAATGCCAAAATGAAGAAGGTGATCGAAGCTGCCAAGGCTTCCAATGCTCACAACTTCATCAGTCAGTTGCCTCTGGGGTACGATACGCAGGTCTGGTCCTTCTCTTTCCTTAAATTGTATATATTTTCAACACGTTAAGTGACTGCTCGCTCAAGTTCGATGCCAATGACGTAACAAAGGTTTTTGATAGGGAAAATCTTGCATCTGTCTATCGTGTTTCATAAACCATGTGAAAGTACGTAAGCTTCCATTTGTCTCAGCAGGTAGGGGAAAGGGGCATCCAATTGTCAGGAGGGCAGAAACAGAGAATAGCTATAGCGCGAGCAATCATTAAAGCCCCCAGGATCCTCCTGCTAGATGAAGCAACGAGCGCATTAGACTCTGAATCAGAGAAAACTGTCCAAGACGCACTCAATCGAGCTTCCATTGGTCGCACAACAATCATCATTGCTCACCGGCTATCTACCATACGACATGCCAATAATATCGCCGTCGTTCAGAACGGGCAAGTGATAGAGACTGGCAATCATGAAGAGCTCCTCCAGAAAGAAGATGGCCTCTATGTCTCGATGGTCAATCTTCAGAAATCAGAGAAACAGAAACCAATAAATCAAGTTGAGAAACCCAAGAACCAAACCTTATCTTTTATATTAAACATGGATGGATATAGTACTAGTAGCCGCCCTAGCCTATCTAGGGTGAGTCACTGCAGCTCAGCGAGGTCGATGGCAGCAGTTGGTTCAGATGATCAGAAGATCCCCATTCCATCTTTCCGAAGATTGATAGCTTTGAACATGCCGGAGTGGAAACAAGCGATCCTGGGGTGCATCGGCGCCATCTTGTTCGGTGCAGTTCAACCAGTGTATTCTTTTGCCATGGGCTCAATGGTCTCACTTTATTTTTTGGAAGACCACGAGGAGATTAAAGCACAGATAAGGATTTATGCATTCTGGTTTCTGGGTTTGGCTGTGTTTACGCTTGCAGTCAACGTGATCCAACATTACTATTTCGCTTTCATGGGGGAGTGCTTGACTAAGAGGATCCGAGAGAAGATGCTCTCTAAAATCCTGACTTTCGAAGTCGGATGGTTCGATCAAGATCAGAACTCCAGCGGCTCAGTTTGCTGCTAGACTCGCCAATGATGCCAATATGGTAAATACTGTTCCTTACCGCAATTCGCTTATTCTAGTCCTCTATATCTCGAACATGCTGCATTGATGGCTAATGCTGCTTTGACACTTGTGTGCAGGTGAAATCTTTGGTGGGTGACCGAATGGCTCTTATCGTGCAGACGTGCTCGGCTATAATAGTTGCCTTCACCATGGGTCTGATCATCGCCTGGAGACTCGCCCTAGTAATTATAGCCGCGCAACCCCTTGTTATAGTCTCCTTCTACATGAGACGAGTGCTACTAATAACTATGTCTCAGAAGGCCATCAAGGCTCAAGAGGAAAGTAGCAAGCTCGCTGCGGACGCAGTCTCCAACCACCGAACCATCACTTCATTCTCTTCCCAAGAGCGCATTCTCAAAATGCTTGAGAAAGCCCATGAAGCCCCGGAACAAGAGAGCATCCAGCAGTCGTGGTATGCGGGTATCGGACTAGCCGCCTCGCAATTCTTTACAAAGTGCACTTGGGCTTTATATTTCTGGTACGGAGGCAAGTTGATTTTTCATGGGCAAATCACATCAACAGCGCTCTTCGAGACGTTCCTTATTTTGATCACCACAGGCAAAGTGATTGCGGACGCTGGAAGCATGACCACAGACATTGCCAATGGCTCGGACACAGTTGGGTCCGTGTTCGCCATATTGGACCGGCAGACTAGGATAGAACCTGAAGGCACGGAAGGTTACCAACCAAGAAAAATTACAGGCCATGTAGAATTTTGCAGGGTGGATTTTGCATACCCAGAAAGGCCGGATGTCATCATCTTAAAGGACTTCTCTTTCAAAATCGAAGCAGGGAAATCAACCGCATTAGTCGGACAGAGCGGATCTGGCAAATCGACCCTCATTGGCTTGATCGAAAGATTTTACGATCCAATCAGAGGTATAGTAAAAATCGACGGACGAGATGTGAGGTCTTACCACCTTAGGGCCTTCAGGAAGCATATCGCATTGGTTAGTCAGGAACCAACTCTATTCGCCGGCACAATAAGAGAGAATATTGTCTACGGAATATCACACGAGATGAGTGAAACGGAAATCATTGAGGCTGCACGGGCTGCAAACGCTCACGACTTTATCGTGGCATTAAAGGACGGATACGACACATGGTGCGGGAACAAAGGAGCCCAGCTTTCTGGAGGGCAAAAGCAGAGAGTAGCCATAGCGAGAGCCATACTGCGAAACCCGGCACTGTTGTTACTCGATGAGGCAACTAGCGCGCTGGACAGCCAGTCGGAGAAGGTGGTGCAGGGTGCGCTGGAGCGGTTAATGGTCGGACGGACCACGTTAGTGGTGGCACATAGGTTGAGTACCATACAAAGGTGCGACGTGATCGCCGTCCTAGACAAAGGGAAGGTGATGGAGAAGGGGAGCCACTCTTCCTTGTTGGCTAAGGGTTCAACCGGAGCTTACTACTCCCTCGTGAACCTCCAGAGCACGCCGAGCACCTAAAAACATATCGAATAACGCGCAGTGCGAATCTGTCTAGAACAGGAGGGGAAAAAAAACAATGCAAATGTTGTCAAGTCTATAAGATTATAATATTGTCTCTTTCTTTCCTTTCAAAGGAGAGAACAGAAGGACAGGTTTATGCTCCTTGATGGTAATTACATGAATAGAATGCTTCCTTATGGTACAGTGTTTTTCACTTGCTCTACATGTTCGGTATTGATGATTAGATGGGAATAACTTTATTTTTACCTTTTGTTCATAAAGTTTTAGAAGACAGATTAAGAAAAGAATCCACTAATCAAACAGTAATTGAAAACAGCACTGAATGAGACGCATCGGTAAGGATAAATAACCCAAGCAATGTTCAGGCCAGTGCAAAACTCATAAAGCTACTTATGAGTAATAACCAGAATGGAAACGTCTACTAAATTAACGATTCACACTTCGCTGGATGATAATGTTCTTTTTCAAAAAGAAAAGGATCTTTTTCTCACACAAGTGTAATTTTGAAATATTCGTGAGTGTTACAATATTTTTGGTAAGTGATTCACATGAGAATTTGTAACTAAAAACAAGTGGATAATTTGACTGAAAAAAATACTGGTAGAGCACTTTAATTGAGGTTGGTAATTTAAGTCATTATCAAAAATTGCAAATGAAAGTTTGTAAGAAAACAGAAAAAAAGTTGGCAAATTAAGAAAAAAATGCAACTCAAATAGAGAGTTAGTTATCCAATACTTGAAAAGAGTTAATAAATGCAAAGTGTTTTCAATCAAGTTAAATAGATTTAGTCACTCAATGGAAAAGTTGGTAAATTTAAATAATAAAAAATCAAGCGGTTGTAATTAACTCGGTATTCAAAGCTAAACTTTTACTTTAATCTAACGGAGATTCATAAGTCATATTGATTTGGGTTGATAATTTCATATAAAGGTAGATAAAAATCCAAGCGTTAG